>OX439484.1:117847323-117996726 GCA_949320155.1 Melangyna quadrimaculata
GCCTTAATGAACGAACCGATTCTGCAGTATCCTAATTTTAAAGAGATATTTTATCTGACTACTGATGCATCCAACTTCGCTCTAGGAGCAATTCTATACCAAAAATATGATGATAAATTACTTCCCATAGGATATGCATCAAGGACTTTAAACAAGTCCGAAGGAAATTTCTCCACTTCTGAAAAAGAATGTTTGGCCATAGTTTGGGCAGTAAAACATTTCCGTCCGTACCTGTATGGAACAAAATTCATAATACAAACTGATCACAAACCATTAACATGGCTATATAGTGTCAAAGATCCCGGAAGTAGACTCATACGATGGCGCTTAAAAACTCGCTGAATATGACTACGAAATCGTGTATAAAAAAGGTTCAACAAATACTCAGGCCGATTGTTTAAGTAGAATCAAAAATGTAAATCCAATAGAAGAAGAAGAAATAAGAGATATTTTGCGTGAAATACCGTCAACCTCAACTGATGCAAATAGAAACATCTATGAAAAAGAAATACAAACCAAGTTAATCCAAAATAAAACATTTTCAGATGGCATGGTCTTAAATCTTACAGATATTTTCTTTGAGAGTCCAACATATTCCAATAGACTTATGAATTTGAACGAAAAAGATTTATTATCCAAAGAACCCATGGAACTAGGGTTCAATAATTAAATTCCAAATATCTAATCACAAAAAACTATTCACTTGATAATCAAAGAAAACGAATGGAAGATGCTGATTTAGGTAAAATAACAGAGATGATCAACCAACTGGTTGATGTATGTCACAAATACAAAAAACTTTACATTACACAAATTTATGATGTTCATGAAAAGCAATTATTAGATTTAACTTTTTCCAAATTTTCCGAGAGCAACATTGAAGTAAAATATGTTGAAGAAAATGAATTCATAATTCCAAAACCTCAAGAAATAGATCAAATTTTAAAGGAAGCACATAGTTCTAAGATAGGTGGTCATGCAGGTATACTAAGAATGATAAAATCTTTGCGAACGAAATTTAGATGGAAAAGTATGAACAAAGATATAGAAAAATATGATAAAAGTTGTATCAAATGCTAGACTAATAAAATAAATAGAAAACCCACAAAAAATCCAATGTTAGTAACAACTTCAAGCTAGAAATCTTTTGAAAGAATATCCTTAGACATATTCGGTCCATTAAAAGAGACTCTGTCAGGAAATGTCCTTTCAATTCAATACGATTTAACTAAATTTACTTATTTTATTGCAATACCCAATCAAGAAGCAATAACTATTGCAAACGCTCTATTTCACCATTTCATTTCCAAATATGGAATTCCCTCATCAATTTTAACTGACCAAGGTGCAAACTTTATGAGTTCAGTAATCCAAAACTTATGTAAGATTCTTACAATCAAAAAATAAAATACAAGTCCTTATTACCCCTAAACAAATGGTGCTTTGGAAAGAGTCCATGCAACACTCACTGAATACCTAAGAAATTTTACCGATTCTGGTGAATGGGATAAAATTATTGATTTTGCAAGTTTTTCTTACAACACAAATATTCACTCACAAACTATACTCCTTACGAGTTAGTTTTTGGTTATAAACCTGAATTACCCAACTCTGTGCTCACGAGAAATGAATTATGTTATGATGAATATAGTAATGAAATAAAAAACAAAATTATCAAATCACAAGAAATAGCTAGAGAAAACGTTATAAAGTCAAAAGAAAAATCAAAGATTTAACACGATAAAACATTAAACCAGAAAATTTATAAGCCAGGATATAAGATATTCATCAAAATTCCACAAAAAAATAAATTTGATCCTTTGTATCAAGGACCTTATACTGTTATAAAAGCAAATTCTACCAACGTTAAATATAAAAGAAATAATAAAATAGTAACTTATCATATAAATAACACAAAGCCTTATTTACAGGGCATTGGCTGAAGGTCAGGGCAATAATAACAGGAACTATGCCATCAACGATCTGTCACATATGACAGGGATATATTACGAAAAGATATCAGAAGACCACCTATACGACCAAACATGGAATTTAGTAACATACTTAAATACCTCATTTATATCTTATAGACAAATTCTCATTAAAAATTACTATGACGAATTCTCTAATCTGTGTTCACAACACGAAACCATAGAGTGTTCTAGAATCCTTAAAACCATAAAAAATAGAATTAAAATTATTGAAACTACATATTTTAATTTACTACATTTAATCGGTAAATATAATAGACCCAAAAGAGGATTATTAGACGTAGTAGGCTCCGGAATAAAAATTGTATTTGGAACAATGGATCAAAAAGATTCTGATTTTATATATGAAGCTTAGCTGAATTAGAATATAAACAAAAAGCCAGCATAACAATTTTACAAGATCAAACGACCATTTTAAGTAATACAGTTAATAATTTTAATAAAACCATGCTAGATTTAAAAAGAGCTGAGATCGAAATAAACCAAGGCCTTAGAAAGATAAATAGCAATTCCCTTAATTTAAAACAAAACTTAGAACACACATTAGAAATGGTTAATTACTTTAGTATAATAGACACGGAAATAGACCTCAACTTATTAATAAACATTGTTATGTTCACGAAAATAGGAAAAATCCACCCATCTGTGATTCCAGCAGATATATTTGTATCAAAATTAAAAGACTCTGAAATAAACTTACCATCGGGAATATTTTACCCGGTTCATGTTAAAGAAGAGAATGTTAACATTCTTTTAGAAATTTCAAAAATAACTTCGTATATACAAAGCGAACAACTCATTTTTATAATCAAGGTACCGATAACAAATCAGGAAACGTATTTAATATGATACCTATACCTCAAACCAAACTCTTAACAACCGTCATGGTCAATCCTAAAAGAAAATATTTGCTAATCTCCAACACTAAATCTAAAGCTGCAATATTTGATAAAATTGATAAAAATTGTGTAACAGTAGGATCACAAAAATTGTGCAAACAAATAACATTAATGAATCCGTACATTAATTCAATCTGTGAAACAGATGTATTCTTGTTTAATAGAATCACGCAATGTGACATGAAAGCTATAAATCAAAATTTAGATATTTGGCATAAGCTTGAAAAACACAATACCTGGTTATACGTTTTAACTGAACCCACAAGAGTATCTATAACATGCGGTTTATTAGAAGACATTACAGTCATTGGAGTAGGAACAATTACTCTCAAAAATAAAAAATGTAGAGCACAAATGCTTAATACTATGCTTATACCAGACCTAGAATTAACAGGAGAATACGATAATAAAATCTCAGGAAAAGACATAAGTCAAGATGACTGTTGTACTGACGAAAACTTGAAATATAGTTTAGCATTTAAAGCCATTGACCCGATCAGAATTTCGCATGTTAATTTGAACGAATTAAAGAACACAGCACATCGAATTGATGTTATGAAAGGAAAATTAACAGAATTATTCTTAAGACCAAATCCAACTTATCATTTTAGTATTGTAACTTATTCTGTTGGAACACTCATTATTCTTTTTATAATATTTTATTTCTGTAAATGTTTAAGATCCAAAAACTTTTGCTTAAAACTATGTTTCTTAAATTCTTGGTTCAAAGTAAATAAAAAGGAATGTATAAAACCTGTAATTATATATAAAAGTAATAAATCAGTTAAGTCACCAACCAATGTATTAGAAGAAGAATATAAACTTGATTTATAAATACACTTTACTTATAATATTTTAAGTTAATTTCATACCTATACTTTTGAAAGAGATAATATACCTATTGTAATAAAAAAAAATAATAATTTTGAATATGTAACCACCTATATAAAATAAATATATAAATATATTATATTGTATCCAACTTTTATACAGAAACTATTATAAAACATATATATGTGTTTACCTACACTAATTACAAATATTGAATGAAATAATGTAATGTAAATTTCATTAGTTTTAAAACGAAAATTGTAACTGTTCCATTTCCAATTTCCTTTTCTAAGGGGGAAGGTGTTATATATTCCAATATAACATACCTATATGTACCTACCCAAAACGAGATAAACACCCCATGTGTTTATTCACCATTAATCAATTCCTCCTATCCCATAATAATACGAGATTAACACCCAATGTGTTTATTCATCATTAACCATCCTCCCAATTCCAATTTGAAATAAACAAAATATCCCATGTCGCATTTCGCGACTCATCATAATTTTATCTTCCTCTTAAGAACTGTATTTCCTCCCAATTCCAAATTAAAATAAACACAGTATCCCATGTCGCATTTCGCGACTCATCATTTTATTTTCTACTTATGATTTTTGTCTGAAACATTTTTATAAGTTAGTTGAGTTTAGTTTCACCATCTATGGAGTAAAGTTCGATTCTCCTAAATAAAAAACCAAAAATAAATAAAAAGACTTTAACAATTTTTATTGACTATTATTTTTATTTGTCGTAATAAAATGGTGTAACATATGGAATATCACAAAAACAGACTGCAGATCACAACTACAGCAGAGTATCGAATTTTCGGTTGATATGTTGTGTTGTAGTTGTGTACAGTCACAGTGCATTTTTACAGAGGTTGAGGGGTAGAAAAGGAATACATGCAAAATTTACCACAGTAGAATTTACAAAGGTTTTGAACCTATTTTTTTTTTTTTTTTTTTTTTTTTTTTATATTAAGCACGTGCAAAAGGGGTTGTGACGACCCTTAAGATGATATACACAGCACGAGCGATTAGGTAGATTGGAGGGGATTTAAAAAGAGATATCGATGCACATTGGTTTTGAACGTCTGTAGATCACAATGGGAGGGGAAAATTGAGCTGGGTAGAGCATTCCACATTCGAGTAGTGTGACTAAAGAAAGAATCTCTGTACTTAACAGTACGTCCGAAATTGGGCTCAAGGGTAAACTGATGGGCATTCCTAGAAGCGCGAGTATTACGGTTGAATTGTTTAAGGGGAGGAATGCAACTGGCTAATTTAATAGAGCATTGTTTATCGAAATAACGGTAAAATAACGAAAGACATGAAACATTTCGACGGTGCTCAAGAGATGAGAATGTATCCGTTATAGTTCTTTCACCTATCATTTTAAGAGCTCTCTTTTCAATTCTATCCAATAAACTCAAGTGGGTTATTGGAGCACCTGCCCAAATGTGAGAGTTATACTCAAGTTTTGGACGAATAAAGGCTTTGTAGATCACAGCCAGATCAGAAGGGGAGACAAATTTCTTGCATCGACGGAGAAAACCTAAACACTTAGCAGCATTTTTGGCGATGTCGAATATGTGGTCGTTCCATAAAAGGTGGTCTGTGACACACATACCGAGGACTGAAAGCTTTTCGGTTTCCTCAATGCAAGTGCCACTCATGGATAGTGGCATGGGGGTGGGTTTTGTTTTAACGACAGTAGACAGCATTGAGTTTTTGAAGCATTAAATTCTACACGATTGTTTATTCCCCATTGGACAATGCTGTCGAGATCAGAATTTAATGAGCTTATCATACGCTGCCATTCAAGTTCCACATCCGAAGGACATGGATGTGAATCTAAGAACGAATATGAAAAGCTGAGGGTACTGTCGTCAGCGAAACAATTTAATGGATTAGAAGTTTCAGATAAAAGATCGTTTATGAATATAAGGAAGAGAGTCGGAGACAGAACGGAGCCCTGGGGCACACCAGCATTTATTTTGTGAATTTCAGACTTGAAACCATCCAATACAACTTGTATTGAACGGTCCGAAAGGTAATTTCTAATCCAACGAAGAAGAGATTCATCGATACCAAATGCACGCATTTTCGATAAGAGAGCTTGATGCCAAACTCTATCAAATGCTTTAGAAATATCAAGCGCAATAATCTTACTTTCTCCAAAACGATGTAAAGGTTTGTGTCACTGTTCGGTGAGATATACCATCAGATCACCAGTGGACCTATTGCTACGAAAGCCGTACTGCCGGTCATTAAGAAGCTTTCGTTCTTCGAGATATTTCTTTAGCTGAAAATTAATCAGCGTTTCCATGACCTTGGAAAGAAGGGACGTAAGCGCAATTGGCCGATAGTTGGAGGGGGAAGAAGACACGCCTTTTTTAGGGACAGGCTGGACAAATGCTGTTTTCCATCGACTCGGAAAGAGACCAGTAGAGTAGGACAGATGGAAAAGCTTACGCAGTGGTTTTGCCAGCGTTGAAGAACACCTCTTCAGAACAATGGGAGGGATACTATCCGGGCCAGCGGATTTGTGTATATCGAGATCTTTCAGAACTCTGGCAACTGCACGAGTGCGGAAGAAGATTTGTCCCATAGAATCATTTGCGCTCTCAAGTACAGGAGGAGTCATAACACTTTCAGGCAGCGACTACCTTTGGGACATTGTAGAATTTTTTGCCGTAATTTTTGCTCATGTAAAAATTTGGTTCGTCGAATATGAACGTTACAGGTCTTTCTAGCTTGTTGAAACTTTTTCCGGTTTTCCTCAGTAGGGTTGGCTTTATAACTTTGGAAGCTTACTTCTCTAACCCTAATAACCTCCTTACAGCTCGAATCAAACCATGAGTTTTCTTTGGGTTTGATAGATTTCACCCTATTCGGGATAAATTTTCTCATTCCACAAAGAATTAAGTTGTAATCATATCTGCAATGGAATCTACGTCACTATCGAGGAAGCATAGTGACCAGTTAAAGTTCCTGAAGAAAACATTGAGACCATCCCAGTTGGCTTTCTCATACTGCCAAACGGTTCTCTTGGGAGTTTTTTCTTTAACTGAGTTTTGGTGGCACGAGAAATTCGCAGATATGACACAATAGTCTGATGTGCCTAGAGGCGATAATACACTTATAGTGTATTTATCAGGGTCAGAGGTAAGAAACAAATCTAGAGTGTTGGCGGATTGACCTGCAACGTCAGGAATCCGAGTAGGCTCATCGACCAGCTGAGTTAGGTTGTTTATCTCAGCAAAACATACCTTCCTTCGGGTGTTGTCTGACCCGAGTAGCGTAGCCACGAAGAATTATGTACATTGAAATCGCCCGTAACAACGATTTCACTGTTCGGAAAATGGGAAATAATTCTCTGGATGGAGTCGGATAGTGCATCGAATTCGTTGGAAGTCGAATTACTATCGAAACTAGGACTACGATAAATAAAACAAGTATGGATGATGCGCTTATGGATGGTGAATTTAAACCACATGAAATTAGAGTTCGTATTCAAACATGAACCATATTGTGGATGAAGCTGATAAGCAACATCATTTCGAACATACACGGCGAGACCATGATGTGGAAAAAATAGAGGCACTAAGCTATAACCACGTAGGCTGAATTCCGAGTGATCGGTATTTTCCCCAACCTGGGTTTCACTTAGTGCCAAAACAGCTGGCCTGTTTTTCACAGTATGGACATATGCAGCACAAAAATTCTGCCTCAGTCCCCGAATGTTGCTGTAGTCAACCCTAAATTCACCCACCATTACAATAGACAGACATAAAAAAACAAATCAGACAGTTATCTATGCTGATATCAAGTTTGGGCCCCCAATGACTTCACAGTACAATACTACTAGTGTTATGCCTAAAAAAGCAGTGTACTGATCCGCCCCTGGATACACAAAATCAATAACAGCAATTTATCTGATATGCTTTGGCTTAGTCGATTACGAGCATTGTATGAATTTGCACACACTACATATAATGACGAAGTCAAAGCACTGTGAGTGATGTGGGAAGGAGAGATAGGGAAATTTACCGCTTTGCTGTTTGTGGTTTGAACATCATCATCTTCAAGCTTTTGTGCACTTTTTGTTGTTGTTTTTTGCACGCACTGGCACTTGCACTAATTTTTTTTTTGTTTGATATTAAATATTAAATAGATGAGGGCTATTGATTTTGTTATTCGCGGCGCGGTTTGTATGGGCAATTTAGTTATTTTTGTTTTATTATTTATATGTCATGGGCTATTTTTTTTTAATTTTTTTTTGGTGAGGGATAAATATTTATATATAAATTATTTATATATAAATTAATATTTATATATAAATTAATTTAAAATTACTTTTTCACAAAAAAAAGTAACTTTTCTACAAAAAAAAAAAATAACTTTTTTACAAAAAAAAAGAACTTTTTTACAAAAACAAATTAACTTCTTTACAAAAAAAATAACATTTTTACAAAAAAAAAAATAACTTTTTTACAAAAAAAATAAATTTTTACATAAAAAAATAGCTTTTCTTGTTTACAAACAAATTAATAACTTTTTTCAAACTAAAGGAGAGTGCCCAAAAAAAACCCAGAGTCGATAAGAAAATAAACATAAATGGTTTGAAAGGGCATTGACTGTAGATATCAAATATGAAATTATTTTCCCTAAAAGTTATCCCCGGGACTGGCTATGACAATTTATTTATTTTAAATAGTAAGGTATTTTTT
The DNA here is from genome assembly GCA_949320155.1 of Melangyna quadrimaculata. NCBI lineage: Eukaryota > Metazoa > Arthropoda > Insecta > Diptera > Syrphidae > Melangyna > Melangyna quadrimaculata. Next base: position 117,855,780 of record OX439484.1, read on the forward strand.
CATGTATACAATATTGGTGCGGCAATACAGAAAATAACAGGTATTGATTAAAAACCATACCAACATATCTACTCAGCAGTCACCACATGGTAATCCACAAAAGTTTCGTTGAACATAGTTTTTATTAAGACTGATTTTCATAAGGCAATGCTCAAAAATTCTCTTTTCTGACGCACTGACTGGGTAACGCTGCTATGATGGTAAAATCAGAAAAAAACACTCCTGCTTCTAAACGAAAATGTTAAGGGTTGCCAATTTTCTGGAATTAACTTTTTTATGAAAGTGAACGGTGAGTTTGTCAACTCAATGTTATACATATTTGCGCTCAGCCCTGGCTAACATAATTATGTTCGACGGGCGCCTTTGGGGTCCTGCAACCAACTAGTCTCCGATATTAAGATTTTAAAATTCTTCATTAAGCCAGACATAAAAGATTAATAGAAAAAAAAAAAACAATCTACAATTGCATGAAAATTTTGAAAAAAAAAAAAATGAAAATCAATTTGAGTTAATGTTTTTGTACCTTTTTGACTTAATTATTCAAAACTATACGGAAAATTGATGTGGTACAAAAGTTGTAATTTAAGATTCTTGATAGCATATTCTCTACATATAGTAGAGGATTAAATAATTATAGGTATAATAGAAAATTTAAAATTTAGTACTTTTAGAATTATGATTTAAAAAGATGACCATTTTGTGACACCGCAACGCACAGGAACAATCGTTCCTAACTTTATTTTTTCTTGGATTTCAATGTAATAATCTATTTTGTAGCTCGTTCCACTGGAAAAAATAGAAGTAATATACAGTAACCTCTAGTCACAAGAAGATGAGGGACAAATGTGGCTGTTCTTGTACCTAATTATGAAGATGGTTTGTCCCAAACAAAATATATCAGATCTTTATGAATGAGGTGACAAATTAAAGCAGGGATGACTTAAATTTGTATGCTAACCTAATCGTAAAATGTTGTACAAATTCATTCTAAAAATGTGACTGCGTTATTAGTCGTTTCGATTTTTGGCGCATAAAATTGAAAAGTTTATACAAAATTCTACAAATTTGTAAAACAAAACCCACGCACATATTGACTTATTGACTTAAACTTCCTATGATTAGGTATAAGATAATGTTAAAAAAAATTTGTTGAATAATTTAACAAGAGCAAAACGAATTAATATAAAATAAATTCGTAACTTACAAAATTCTAAACGGATCCTCCAGATTAAGGTTTAAAAATACTGCCTTTAAGATTTACACAAAAAAAAAAATTATCTACAAATTCTTGAAAACTTCGAAAAAATTTAAAACAATTTTAGTAAGTTAATGTTTTTTTTCACCTACCTAATTTACTTAATTATTCAGATATTATAAATTTAAATTCGTTGGTTGACATATTCTTTACATAAACTAGAGATTACAAATTTAATGCTTTTTGAATTACCTATGGTTATTAAAGACAAGCTGTTGTGACACTCAATCGGACAGATAAATGATAAAATCGTTCCTTACTTTATATTTTACTGAAGGATTTCAATCTTCTGTTTCTCTTGTTAGCCCAGTCAACGAAGACTCAAAATTTTAAAATAAATGCAAAAAAGAGTGCTCTCTGGATTATTTTTTTATATGGTAGGGGTTACCCCCAGGTATAACATACCCAAAGTCCGCAGCCCAGGGCCGCGAGCTAATTTTTTTTTCTATATATCCGAAACTATACGACAAAGTTGATGTATACTAAATTAGGAAAAATTTAAATAGCAAGAGTTGTTTTCATATGGCGCCAAAAAATGATAACGTTTTTTTAAAGGAACACAATACGAAATTTATTTGCCATAGAGGGGGGTTCTTTCTCCCCCCCAAGAAGGGGGTGTATTTTTTTTTAAATAATATTAAAAAACAACGGCAACACTTACAACAAAAATATTTACCTTTTTTTGAAAACCAGAACTCCGTTCTTTTATTTTCAAATCAAGTGTCTGATGTCCATAGTTTTTGTAAAAATTACTTTCAAACTCAAAATTAAATACAAAAAAAGTTGAAAATTTCTATTTTGGTTTTTTCATTAAAATTGTAAAATTAAATGCAGAATTGGCTTTTATTGTTCACAACCCCTATTAATTCTTAATTAAAAACTGAAAACTAAATGGTTCTATGTCTCCTAGTTTTTGAGAAAATTGAATGTTACGACAACAATTTTTTTGATTTTTTTTTAATAACTTTTGTTGTTATAATTCTTTGTAGTATGTGATAGTAGTGTTTCTTTGAACTTGAGGTTAATGAATGAATAATTTCTTTGAACCTGCGAAGCAAGCCACCCAAGGTACTGTGGAAGTGGTAGAGGGGATCCTAAGGTATAACATAATCAAAGTCCCCAGCCCAGGGCCGCAAGCCTTAGACAGGAGAGGGGGGTAAAGGTCCCCTTTTGTAGTTTTTCTTCTGGGGCTAATAGTCAAAAAACACTATAGGAGGCACAAGTACGATAACTTAGGCGCCAAGAAATAATAACAATTTTTTTGTAGAACAGCCCAATACAAGCACTTTTTACTATGGGTGAGGGGGGTCTAACTCTCCCCGTTTGGGCGGGAGGGGCAATTTAATAAAAAAGATACTAAAAATCAAAAAAAAAAATATTAAAAAATAACGGTAATACTTACAATTAAGTTTTATACCTTGTTTTAAAGCCAATACTTTTTACTATTAGCAAGTTTTTAAATCAAGTCAAATCTATGTATAGTTTCGAAAAAAACGGGCTTTTTACTCAAAATTTGGGAAAAAAAATCAAAAAAAGTTGTAAGTGTAATTTTTTAAAACAGTAAAATTATATATTATTTTTTTATTCTGGAATTCGTTGCTCTAATTAATTCTTCATTATAAAATGAAAACTAAATGATTTTATATCTTCTAGTTTTTGCAAAAATTGAAAATTATCAAACCTACTTTTATATAATTCTTTTAGTTTGAGTAAATTTACTTGATCTTACTTTTTTAGAAAGCGCTGTATTAATTTTTCCAATTTTTGTATTTTCGTTGTTCTAGTGCACAAACAGTATGATAGGGAAGGGGGGCATGCTGCCCCCCTTCCCAAGGTACTGTGGAAGTGGTAGAGGGGATCCTAAGGTATAACATAATCAAAGTCCCCAGCCCAGGGCCGCAAGCCTTAGACAGGAGAGGGGGGTAAAGGTCCCCTTTTGTAGTTTTTCTTCTGGGGCTAATAGTCAAAAAAACACTATAGGAGGCACGAGTACGATAACTTAGGCGCCAAGAAATAATAACAATTTTTTTGTAGAACAGCCCAATACAAGTACTTTTTACTATGGGTGAGGGGGGTCTAACTCTCCCCGTTTGGGCGGGAGGGGCAATTTAATAAAAAAGATACTAAAAATCAAAAAAAAAAAATATTAAAAAATAACGGTAATACTTACAATTAAGTTTTATACCTTGTTTTAAAGCCAATACTTTTTACTATTAGCAAGTTTTTAAATCAAGTCAAATCTATGTATAGTTTCGAAAAAAAACGGGCTTTTTACTCAAAATTTGGGAAAAAAAATCAAAAAAAGTTGTAAGTGTAATTTTTTAAAACAGTAAAATTATATATTATTTTTTTATTCTGGAATTCGTTGCTCTAATTAATTCTTCATTATAAAATGAAAACTAAATGATTTTATATCTTCTAGTTTTTGCGAAAATTGAAAATTATCAAACCTACTTTTATATAATTCTTTTAGTTTGAGTAAATTTACTTGATCTTACTTTTTTAGAAAGCGCTGTATTAATTTTTCCAATTTTTGTATTTTCGTTGTTCTAGTGCACAAACAGTATGATAGGGAAGGGGGGCATGCTGCCCCCTGCAACCCCCCTGCTTGGCCCAGTATAGGATTTGGGGTGGGTGCAAGTTTGGGTATACGCACAGTTTCTTATGTATTACAAATTTTCCATACAAAAACCTCCAAGCAATCACATTCCTAGTCCAATTTGAATAACTAGCAAAGCTTCAAAATATTAAAACTTAAAATGTACAGAACACAATTTAAATCTTGTGTGAGACCATTCAAGTGTTATGGACTGTACATAATAGATCATAGAAAAAAAAAAACGCACAAGCTTTATTCCCGTTATTTTTTTGCATGCACACGATGTGCAGCAAGTTAATTTAAACCAAAGTCATTCTTTAATCAGCCTTTGTGAGAGTAAAGTGTTTTTTTTTACAATGGCGGCTAAACATCCACTGCTTCATCCTAACCTAAGGAATTTTTCCATTTTTTGTTCATTCGAGTATTAAGTTTCGACCAACGAAAAAACACTAGTTTTTTTAGAAGAATTTGGACTTTTTCCTAACAAAACATCAACTCCTCCATCATGTTGCAGCATCCCAATGAAGGTAGAAAATAAAAAAAAAATCTTAAACATAAATTACAGTTTTTCTTATTATTTCTTTATATTACTTTTGATTAACTTAATTTAGCATTTACTTGCCTGGCGCCATCATGATACAAAATATGAGCTGAGTAAATCGACTGTAATAGATTATTACAACTATTGCAGAGAAATAGCTGAAATAATATCGAAGGAAAAACTGTTCAAATTAATGAAACGTTTTTGACAAAAAGGAAATACCATCGAGGCCGCATTACCCAACAAATTACAATTGTGGTGCTGGGGTTCTACTGTAAAGAAGATAAAATCGGACTTTTCTTTAAAGTAAACTCCAAATAAAAGGCCGATTTGTGGCCCTACATACACAAGTATGTCAACCCGAATACGAGTCGCATTTGTACGCACAGCGCCCGCCAATATATGGGAGTTGAGAAAATATTCCCTGGTAACACAGTCCATAACACCACAAACGACAGTAAAGGTGAATATGTAGATGAAAACGATACACCAACACCATAAATGATATTGAAAATCAAAATAAAATCTTAAAACAAAATATTTTGTTACAAACCAGATTCATCAATACATGGCCTTGTTTTTTTTATCGAAAACATTGGCTTGAAAAAAAATACAAAGAAGATATGGGCTCTCAAATCATGGAATTCTTGACTGATATTAAAAAAGTGTACCCATGCATTGCTGACGGAGCCGAATGTGTATGCTTACATCTTAAAGATTTTGATCCGCCCACCGTTGAAAGTGAAAACTTAGAGGCAAACTCCCACGAGAGTTTGACCTTGACGTTGGTGGGGGAGCTTATGTGGGGTTCTCCAGCAATCCAGCTGCGGAACCACGCAAACGAACAAAACTCAAACCTTTGAACAACAATGGAAAGTACGACAAAAATTGACAAAGCATTGGTACGGATATGTGCCAAAACGTCAGCAGAAGTCACGGCTGCCGGCGCGGGATTGGCTCCTTCGGGGCTCCTTCGTTACCCGAAGGAGAGAAGTCGCCAGTGACAAGACTTTCCACGAAACTAAACATCGAAGACGAACATATGAACGAAACGGACAAGACCCTGACTGAGGAAGAAGAGGACCTTCTTCCCGACCCTTTTGCCAATCTCGGAATGAGAGATGAAAAAAGATTTGGAACAAAGGACATTGATGATATCAGTGACTGCTGTTCTGAGGCTAGTTCCAATCTTTCAAGATTGTCTACTGCCTCGAGGCATAGTAGGTTAGCCAATAGCAAAAACACAATCAAACTACTTGATTCAAGGAGATGGATTGACTTAACGGAACTGGAACGCAAACGATTACAAAACGCACAGGACTTTTTGCAGCAGGAAGGTACGAAGAAGAACGGGCCTCACGCCTGTAATTCGGAGGGGGTTTCTGAGGCGAAAGCCTTGTGCGTAAGACAGTTGATGGGACCACCCAACACTTGCGAAGGGAAAACCCAACGTAAGGGGAAGGTGACACCATCAACCAGACAAATGACAGACAAACAAAAGCCTAAGCCAGGGGAATCGAAGCAGTAAACCAGTCGTTGCAAGGAGCCTCCTGCTCCTACGGGACTGGAAGATGCGCCGAGTAACTCAGGTGGGAATTTAGTAAGTTTCGCGCACCTGGGAAACGAGCGGGGCCATAGCCCCCAGGGGTTTTGAAGAAATCAAATCCCAAAGGTACTACTGACACGACAAGCAGCATCAGAGATCCGTCTCTCTTAAGGTCTAGACAAAACATGGAGCTTCTTGCTCCTAATTGTCTCGAAGTTGAGAAGACAATCGATGATGGGGCCAGAGGGAAGGAAACGCAAGAGGAAGACATTATGGGCCATAGCCCTAAATGCAATCCAAATGCGGAAAATTCCCTCGAACCAAGCAGAACAAACGTGACCAAAGACAGAGCTGTACCTGTAACACAAGTGCGACGTAAGGCAAACGGTCGCCTAAGTAACAGGGAAATACAGCGCAGGCAAAAACGAAATGCTGAGAAGATCATCCGGCGGCTTAGCAGAAGGAATCCGGAGTCATTAACGACAAAGGAAAAGCAAACCCTGGACAGATCGTATCAGCATGTACAGGACGCAACAACGAACACAACAAGCAAAAAAGATAGTCGGAACGAACCGAACTCCAAGGTTACCCAAGGGACGGTGCTGGGGAAAGTGCAGTCGGGCCTCCCGCCCCTCTCTAACCCACACCCTACTGCAGGGTCATCCAAAAGAGTTAGAAATGACGACACAATATCTCCAAAGAAAATAGGATAATAGAAAATAGAAAATATCCTCACCAGTAAATAGGAGGAAAAAGGCTAGGTTTTCGAAGGTGACCGCACAGGGCCAACAGGCGGCAATTGCCGACTTTGGAAACCCATCACGGAAACTGACGGAAGACCAGTGGAAACTCTTGGAGTCTAGAATACTTGACGAGGTGAACGAGGCTATCGTTAAGAATGGGACACTGCCCCTCTTCGGTACCATCCAAACCCTGCAAGGATTCAAGCTTTTAGCATGCGAGGATAAACATACCTATGTATGGCTCGAAGACTTCGTGAAGAAAACCAATGTTCCCTGGCAAATTGCTGAACTCCGCCTTATTAATAAGGAAGAGATGAGACACATTACTAGGCTTAAGGCGAAATTGGTTATTAAAGGACCTGTAATCCCGAGGGACCGTATTGAAAGATATCTCAGATCCCTAAACACCGAACAACTCAGTCAGAACTGGGATGTTGTCGATGTGGGAGAACAGACCGCCGAAGGGACAGAAGTGACGGTGCTACTTAGCCAAAAATCTTTGCCACTTCTACGAAAAATTGGTTTCAAGGTTCGCATTGGTACAAACAAACAAATCAGAACAAAAAGGTAAAAAGGGGGGTCGGTAGTTAAAAACTAATCATGAAATTTTATCAAATAAATCTTCACCACAGTAAAGCTGCCAGTGCCAACCTAGTCTATCTCTTGGAGAATAGACAAATTGACTTCCCTCGTGCAAGAACCCTGGTAAGCAGGAGGCAAAATCAAATATGCTCAGGTGGGAAGAAACAGTAGCTCTAGAACATGTATCGTAGCTAGAAAACAGTTTAACCTTTTTCTTCTATCCAAATACAGTAATTTAGATCAAACGACCGTCAAGTTGGAGAGAGATGGGCTGCCACCGCTCATTATAGCATCATGTTGTATGCCTGGGGACGGGACGGAAGGGCCACCAGCTGAACTCACATGCCAGTTAGTACTTTATGCTGCGGAAAAAGAACACGACTTAGTGCTAGGATGCGATGCAAATGCGCATCATTCCCAGTTGGGTAGCACTGACATCAATAATAGAGGTGAGTCGGTTTTTGAATTTTTTATAATGAACAATTTATTAATAGCAAATAGGGGAAGAGAACCAACGTTTGTTACAAAAAATTGTAAGGAGGTGCTTGATATTACTTTAACAAACAACTCAGGCGCAATACCAATAGAACAATGGAGGGTGTCAAAAGAGCTATCTTTCTCTGATCACAAAATCATTGAATTTCTCACACCAGACACAATAGCCTCCAAGAAATCAATTAGAAACCTTCGTAGTACGAACTGGGACACTTTCAATAGGGAATTAGAGACTAGGATTAACTCCTTAGGAAATAATTCAATAATTGGACCTGAATCCTTAGATAAAGCCACCTCAGAATTCACAGAAATTCTAAATAAAGCTTTTGAAAAAGGATGTCTCCTTAAACAGGTGAGGAAAGGCAATAACCACCTTGGAGGACACACGAAATTGGCATTATAAGAAAAGAAACAAGAAGACTTTTCAATACAGCCAAACGAACTTGAAATGAATTAGACTGGGAAGCATACAAAAACAGTCAAAGAAAATTCAAAGCTGAAACACAACGGGCGAAAGGCGGCTCGTGGCAATTCGTCTGCACCCAAATTGAAGGAACAAACGAATCAGCAAGACTCAGAAAAATTATAGCAAAAGAACCAGTTCCCCTAGGGTCTCTTTAAGGCCCTAAAGATCAACGGACTGAATCATGTGGAGAATCACTGGAGCTCCTTATCAAAACTCATTTTCCTGGTTGTAACTTTGATGTTAATAACACAGAAGATGCAGGACAAACGGAGCACACGGTGCCACTAGATATTATAACGGAGGATAAAATAAGCTGGGCGATAAACTCATTTTCACCCTACAAATCTCCGGGAACAGACGGCATCTTCCCCTTGATGTTACAGAAGAACACTAAACATGTCACCCAATATCTCAAGCGCATTTTTGTAAGCAGCCTTAAGTGGGGATACATTCCCTTGGCATGGCGTGAAGTAAAAGTAGGCTTCATACCGAAAGCTGGAAAACCAAGCCACACGGAAGCCAAAGACTACAGACCCATTAGTCTAACATCGTTTGTTTTAAAAACCTTTGAACGACTAATAGATATACACATACGAAGTACTCTAAAACCTAATGTGTTGTCACCTGTCCAACACGCTTACACGAAAGGTAAAAGTGTTGAAACAGCACTCCAAAACTTAGAAGGCATAGAAGAAACAACACTCAAGAACAAAGAGTAAACTCTAGCTGCTTTTCTGGACATTGAAGGATCTTTCAACAATCTACAAAATGATGCGGTAAAAAGAGCACTTGTATACCTTGAAGTAGATAATTCCCTCATAAACTGGATTATCTGTATGTTAAAATACAGACGGATTTACTCAGAACTAGGGGATGCACAGATCAAAGTATCCACATCTAGGGGGACTCCACAAGGAGGAGTTCTCTCACATCTTTTGTGGTAGTAGTCGCCTACGCAGACGACTTGGCGCTGCTAGCGACTGGTAAATTTCTTTCCACAACCAGCGAAGAGATTAACAGATAAACTTTCGACAGAGCGTACTCTAGGTCAACCCGGGAAAAACGGAACTGGTACTTTTTACTAACAAAAGGAAAATACCAGATTTTGTCCTACCATCAATAGATGGAACCCGATTAAGTCTTTCAGAACATGCCAAATATCTGGACGTAATTCTTGACAAAAAGCTAAACTGGGGTTTCAACACTAAAGAAAGAGCCAAGAAGGCCATGATCGCTTTTTACTCCTGCAACAGGATCTTTGGTAAGACCTGGGGTCCAAACCCTAAGATCATAATGTGGATGTACACGGCCATTATAAGACCGATCCTTACATATGGTAGCCTGGTTTGGTGGAGCGCGATGGACAAAGAAATTAATTGCAAAACGCTTAATAAAGTTCAAAGACTAGCATGTATAGGAATTACAGGGGCAATGAGATCCACACCCACTGCGGGAATGGAAACGATACTCAACCTAAAGCCCCTAGATCTACTTGTACAAGAAACTGCGGCCTACAGCGCCCTAAGACTATGCCAAACCAATAGCTGGAAAAGAAACACAGTAGGTCACGCACAAATTATCAATAAATTTACGGAGGGGTATGTATGCACAGACTACAAAACACCCCGTACAGATTTTGAAAACCCGTTTTCTGTCTCCATCCCCACAAGAGAGGAATGGGATGCTGGTTTACAACAATCAGATGAACCGGTGGTAGAAATATACACCGATGGATCGAAGATGGATACGGGTGTATGTGCGGGATTCTTCTCAGAAACCCTCAAATCTTATAGACTCCCCGACTACAGCAGTGTCTTCCAAGCGGAGGTTCTGGTAGTGATTAAGGGTGCCGAGCAAATATTAATGATGGCGATACCACGAGCTGATATCACTTTTTACATTGACAGCCAGGCGGCGATCAAGGCCATCTCTGCCACAGAAATCAAATCCAAACTAGTTTCATGCTGTCGTGAAGAGCTAAGAGTTCTTGCCACACGGCACAACATCAGACTCTGTTGGGTCCCTGGACACTGTGGAATTGAAGGTAATGAAAAAGCCGATGAACTGGCAGGGACTGGTTCATCGTTAGATCCAAGCCTTCCAGACTCCATTGCTAAAAGTCCAGCCTGTTCCATTAAACAGGCGATTAACAAGAAAATAGTGGAACTTACCAATAACAGGTGGAACTCACTTGCAATTTGTACCACTACAAAGAATCTGTGGCCCAGCTACAATAAGAAAAAAACAGACAAAATTATGAACCTGAAAAAGAGATCCCTGTATCTTCTGATAGGAATTATCACAGGACATAATCTCTTAGGGTATCATAAACACAAAATGGGACTCAATACTTTAGACCTATGCAGAGGCTGCGGAGACGAAGAAGTAGAGGAGGACACCCTTCACTACCTAGGTCATTGTCCGGCACTCTGCAACATAAGGAAAAAATTTTGGGTAGCTACTTCTTCAACGATTTAGCAGAAATCTCGAAGTCAACAGATAATAACATCTTAAATTTAATGAACTTCAACAACGCCTCGAAATGGCTCGATGCTCCATAGGATTTCATAGGTTATTTATTTTAAAGGGGTGGTCCAATCCATCGGGGTATCACAGAGGATCAACATTGATCTAAGTGTGACGGGAACAAGATCTACAGGCAGCCCATCTACCTAACCTAACCTAACCTAGAGGCAGTTATCCCACCTTAACAGCCTAGGCTACTCACCATCAACGACGAACTAGACGAACTTGACGAACTTGACAGAAATGAAACTACAGACGATGACTTCATTGACGAACATAACTTACATTTTTAAGACATAATTAACTGAAACTGACTGACTGAAAAACTGTCTGACTGACAAACTGACAGATCTGGAGGTGGAATGCAACGTTAGTCTACCCCCTCGTGGTGCATTTTGGGTAAAGCTAAATGACTTACTGTACAGTGTAGTAAAAAGAACTACTTTTTTTCATAATCCTCAAAAAAAAATAATCAAAATCAAATAAAAAGTAGGTTTGGTAATTTGCACTTTTATCAAAAACTAGAAGATATAAAATCATCTAGTTTTCATTTGTTAATGAAGAATTTAATAGAGCAAAGAATTAAAAAAAAAAAAAAAAAAATACTATATAATTTTACTGTTTTGAAAAATTGCACTTAAAACTTTTTTTTATGATTTTTTTTTTACAAAATTTTGAGTTTAAAGAAACTATGCATAGATTTGCCTTGATTTAAAAACTAGCTAATAGAACAAAGTATTGGCTTTAAAACAAGGTATACAACTTAATTGTAAGTATTTCCGTTATTTTTTAATATTTTTTTTTCATTTTTAGTACCTTTTTTATAAAATTGCCCCTCCCGCCCAAATGGGGGAGTTAAACCCCCCCTCCCACATTAAAAAATGCTTGTATTGAACTGTTTTACACAAAACCGTTATCAATTCTTGGCGCCTAAGTTATCTTACTCTCCCCAGAACAGGCAGTCGTCTGACAGATGTAATTGTCAAAACAATTTGTAATTTATTTTTCGAGTTTGCTGGATAATCAAGAAATCCTTTTTATTAAAAACAAATAGAAATGAAGTTGGAATTATTAAAAAAAATGATTTTTTACTTCACACAATTTAATTTAAATTGTATTGTTTTTTTTTGTTTTAAATATTTATGTGTTTGATTCCGAAGTAAAAGCACAGAGCCACGATGTTTGTTAACAAATATCAACTTGCAAGTGATAGCAGCTGATTTTGACAATTGTCAAAAACCTGTTCTAAGTTGTTCTACCTAAAAAGTAAGAACAGAAAATCGTGTTATATTCTCTTCCAAACTGTTCGGAACAGACTCACTGAACAGCAATTCAGAACAGTTTGGAACAGAAAATTGTCATTGAACAGCAAAAACTTGTACTTGTTCTATGTAAAAAAAAGTATAAACAACAGTACAACACATTTAAACTCCTTCATTAATTTTTTCTTAAATACATAAATAAAAATAATAGACTTTTGGCTTTAAAAAAAAAAACTATCGCATTATAATGTAAGTACTATCGTTGATTTGTAATAATTTTCAATCCATTCAAAGCAAATGTTTTAGAAAATTGCACCTGTCATCGAGTCATTTTAAGTTTGAATGAATTAAATAATTATTTTCATTATTTGAACTATTTATCATTAAAAAATAATACTATTAGTAGGTATGTAAAGTATTAGTATGTATGTAAGGTATGTAACATTGGCAACTCACAAACTTAGTAAGTTATTAAAGTTAGTTAGGTACTAAACTTTAAAGATAGTTTCTCCTCTTTCTAATTCGTGCGAAAGAAACAGAATATTATTATTGTAAGAAGTTAAATTGTCACCCACGTACTTTTGACCTTCATAGTTTGTTTAAAGTTAAAAAGAATTTAAGCGCCGGTTGATCTAGTTAGATTTGCTATAGGTAAATTTGTGTAATTTATTTCTCAATTATTTGTTAAATTAATTATTTTTAACTTTAGATTTTTAAGCGTTTTTAAAAAGTTGTTCAGAGCATTCCTGAAAATTTAATGTTACATTCCGATACCAATTTGTGAGTACAAAAATAGAAAGACTTAAGACATTTCTGATAACTTGTTCATTACAGAAAATAAAATTGAATTTATACTGCTGAGAAGAAGTTTTTATGGTGTTAATTTTTGTATTTAAACCTACTTCGCTGGATTTGGCAGTTTTGGTGGATATTCAATATTTATCCTTGGTTTGGAGTTTTAATTTTCAGTTGTTCGTGGAACAACATTATTTTATTTTAAATTGTGGCTCTTTGGACTTTAAAGCCAATTTCTTTGAAAGGTTCACCATTTTAATTTTCCGTTAAAAATTCAAAATGGATAAAGAGGATCATAGCTGTAGCTCTTCGAGTTGTCAGAGAGCAGATGATGATTCCCTGGTTTCTTGTGAGAAGTGCAAACGTTGGTGGCATTATAATTGTCATGATTTTAACCCTGATCATTATGATACAGCGACTCCTTGGTACTGTGAGGAACCGGATTGTGTAATGTCAGAAGAGGAAGATGCAGAGTTCAGGCATGCGGACGGCAGGAGTTCTATGCCAGCGGCCCCCTTACGAAGTGCAGTAGGAGATCACGTGGACCTTATTATAGAAGCTGCTGCAGTAGCACAAGCCGCAGTTGCTCAACGTGACAAGGAGTTGTCGGAGTTACGAGCTGAACTTGCGGAGATGAAGTTGAAGCTGTCGAAAGCCTCCATTGTAAAGGAGCGGCCAGTTCCCACTCCCAGCCTTACCACTAAAAGTTCGAGTGCTACACCATCAGCCGAGAAGATGGAAATCATAAAAAAGATCCAAGCTAACCACAAAGCGTTGTTGAATAGTTCATTACCACCTGGTCACTCTACACCCTTACATAAATCAGCCCAAAATCAAGACGTCAATCGTGATATTTCCATAAGAGATGCAGACATGGCTAATCTTCTTACAATTCTCAATCGTAGCAACGTACAAGAGTTGCCGATATTTTCAGGTGAGAATAAGAGAGAGTGGCCTTATTTCGAAGAAGTCTACAAATCTACCACGATTGAAGGGCGATACAGCGATAAGGAAAATGTCTCGCGCTTGCGTAAAGCTTTGAAGGGAGAGGCGTACCAGCTTGTAAGTGATCGTCTAAAGTATTCTTCGGACGCGGATGCTATAATGGATTTGCTTCGTACCATGTTTGGTCGTTATGACGTTCTTGTGCACGATTTGACTTCAGATTTATTGACTCTGCCGAAACTTACTTCGAAGTGCGATCTGAAAATTCGCACCTGGGCAGTGAAGCTAAATGGATTTGTAGCCGATGTCAAATCAATGAATAGGGAAGATGATCTGACGAATGGGTATGTTCTGACAAATCTTGCATCTAGGTTAGGTGTGGGACTATATCAAGAGTGGCAGAAAAGAAAATCGAGTTTTGAACGTCCCAACTTTCAACAATTTGCAGAGTTTCTATCGGAAAAGGTAATTGATTTGCCTCCTGATCTGATGAGACCAGCCGGAGCATCTGACAGCAAGAAGTCAAGCTCGAGTAACGCCAATAAATCTTCTCGAGTGCTTATGCACCAGACAGTTTCATCATCAGCTTCAATCGGCACATGTAGTAAGTGCAACAAGAAACAACATGCTTTGAACCAGTGTCAAGAGTTTTTAGCTATGAGCCCGGAACGGAGGCTGACGTTTGCTAAGGATAACTCAATTTGTTTCACGTGCCTGGATCCAGCAAAACACCAGTGGAAAGCATGTTCTAAAAAAAGATCGTGTGGGACAAACGGCTGCAACCGTCGTCACCATCCCTTATTGCATGCGACATCTAGCAGCAGCACCTCAGAGTTAAATACAGCAGCTGTTCCGTTCATACCACAACCACATATTCATTCCTCTCATGTTGGAACTAATGTTCAAATCTTGTTTAAGATAGTTCCGATTCGGATTTATGGAAATGATGACATTTTCGTGGACACTTTTGCATTTCTGGACGATGGTTCTTCTTTGTCACTACTTGAGGAGGGTCTTTTTAATGAACTTGGGCTGGACGGAGAGGCTGAACAGCTTACACTGCAGTGGGCAAAGGGAGTGTCTCGTCACGAAAATTCCATGCGGACTTCTTTAACTGTGTCTGATGTAAATAGTCGTAAGCTGTACGTTTTAAAGAATGTCTACACTGTAAACAACTTGGGGTTAGCTAGTCAATCAGTCGATGTTCCGAAGTTGAAAAGCTTGTACCCCCATCTTCGGGGTCTCCCACTTTCTAACCTGGTGGATGCTCGACCAAAAATATTGCTCGGTTTGGACCAAGCAAAATTCTTGTTAGGTCACGGTCAGCGCCATGGCAACGATGAAGAACCTTATGCCATAAAAACCCTTTTAGGCTGGATTGTGTATGGAAGATCAGCTCCATCGATGCACGTATCCTGCATGCATCAGGCATTGAAACCTTGTATGCAGTTCATGTTTCACGATGCCATAAGGAAGGAAGATGACCTGCACGAGCTAGTGAAGCGTCATTTCACAACTGAAGATTTTGGTGTTATGCCTCCAAAGGGTGAGTTACTTAGTCGTGAAGTCAGTCGATCAATCGACATCATGGAACGCTCTTTAAAACTAGTTGGCACACAGTATGAGATTGGCCTATTGTGGGACACCAATGATGTGAAACTTCCTGACAGCTATCCGATGGCTTTTAAACGCCTTGTCGGTTTGGAGAAGTCTTTACAAAAGAAACCTCATCTTATGGATTGGCAAAATAATCACTTTCGCGAATTAATAGCTAAGGGCTATGCCAGGATTGCTACGCAGGAGGAGCTGGATAAAAGGTGTCCAAGGGTATGGTATGCTCCAACATTTATTATTGTGAACCCTAACAAGGTTCCTCTAAAACCCAGATGTGTTGCAGACGTGGCGGCAAAGGTGAATGGCATTTCTTTAAATACTCACTTGATGAAAGGTCCGGATAATCTTGTACCCTTACATGCTGGTCTTTTTAAATTTCGAGAGCGACAAATAGCTATCAATGCAGATGTGAGGGAGATGTTCCATAGAATTCGTATCAAGGATGAAGACCAGCAATGCCAACGAGTTCTATGGAGAGAAGGTGATAGCTCCCGTGAACCCACAGTGTACATCATGGAAGTTATGATGTTTGGACCCAGATGTGCTTTGACTTCGTCATTATATGCAGTGTATGTATCATCTCATATAATGCTGTAATTGACTAAGCCAAAGCATATCAGATAAATTGCTGTTATTGATTTTGTGTATCCAGGGGCGGATCAGTACACTGCTTTTTTAGGCATAACACTAGTAGTATTGTACTGTGAAGTCATTTGGGGCCCAAACTTGATATCAGCATAGATAACTGTCTGATTTGGTTTTTTATGTCTGTTTATTGTAATGGTGGGTGAATTTAGGGTTGACTACAGCAACATTCGGGGACTGAGGCAGAATTTTTGTGCTGCATATGTCCATACTGTGAAAAACAGGCCAGCTGTTTTGGCACTAAGTGAAACCCAGGTAGGGGAAAATACCGATCACTCGGAATTCAGCCTACATGTTTATAGCTTAGTGCCTCTATTTTTTCCACATCATGGTCTCGCCGTGTATGTTCGCAGTGATGTAGCTTATCAGCTTCAACCACAATATGGTTCATGTTTGAATACGAACTTTAATTTTATGTGGTTTAAATTCACCATCCATAAGCGCATCATCCATACTTGTTTTATTTATCGTAGTCCTAGTTTGGATAGTAATTCGACTTCCAACGAATTCGATGCACTATCCGACTCCATCCAGAGAATTATTTCCCATTTTCCGCACAGTGAAATCGTTGTTACGGGCGATTTCAATGTACATAATTCTTCGTGGCTACGCTATTCGGGTCAGACAACACCCGAAGGAAGGTATGTCGAGATTTTTGCTGAGATAAACAACCTAACTCAGCTGGTCGATGAGCCTACTCGGATTCCTGACGTTGCAGGTCAATCCGCCAACACTCTAGATTTGTTTCTTACCTCTGACCCTGATAAATACACTATAAGTGTATTATCGCCTCTAGGCACATCAGACCATTGTGTCATATCTGCGAATTTCTCGTGCCACCAAAACACAGTTAAAGAAAAAACTCCCAAGAGAACCGTTTGGCAGTATGAGAAAGCCAACTGGGACGGTCTCAATGTTTTCTTCAGGAACTTTAACTGGTCACTATGCTTCCTCGATAGTGACGTAGATTCCAGTGCAGATATGATTACAAATTTAATTCTTTGTGGAATGAGAAATTTTATCCCGAATAGGGTGAAACCTATCAAACCCAAAGAAAACTCATGGTTTGATTCGAGCTGTAAAGAGGTTATTAGTGTTAGAGAAGAAAGCTTCCGAAGTTATAAAGCCAACCCAAATGAGGAAAACCGGAAAAAGTTTCAACAAGCTAGAAAGACCTGTAACGTTCATATTCGACGAACCAAATTTTGACATGATCAAAAATTACGGCAAAAAATTCTACAATGACACAAAGGTAGTAAAAATTTTTGGTCATTTGTAAAAAACATACGAAACACCACCTCGTCCTCGGTTCCAACGCTCGTCTTCAATGATACTCCTTTTGTCAGCTCGCAAGATAAAGCCAATTTGCTTGCAGCACAGTTTGCTGTTAATTCGACGCTGCCAGAAAGTATTATGACTCCTCCTGTACTTGAGAGCGCAAATGATTCTATGGGACAAATCTTCTTCCGCACTCGTCCAGTTGCCAGAGTTCTGAAAGATCTCGATATACACAAATCCGCTGGCCCGGATAGTATCCCTCCCATTGTTCTGAAGAGGTGTTCTTCAACGCTGGCAAAACCACTGCGTAAGCTTTTCCATCTGTCCTACTCTACTGGTCTCTTTCCGAGTGGATGGAAAACAGCATTTGTCCAGCCTGTCCCTAAAAGAGGCGTGTCTTCTTCCCCCTCCAACTATCGGCCAATTGCGCTTACGTCCCTTCTTTCCAAGGTCATGGAAACGCTGATTAATTTTCAGCTAAAGAAATATCTCGAAGAACGAAAGCTTCTTAATGACCGGCAGTACGGCTTTCGTAGCAATAGGTCCACTGGTGATCTGATGGTATATCTCACCGAACAGTGGCTCAAATCTTTACATCGTTTTGGAGAAAGTAAGATTATTGCGCTTGATATTTCTAAAGCATTTGATAGAGTTTGGCATCAAGCTCTCTTATCGAAAATGCGTGCATTTGGTATCGATGAATCTCTTCTTCGTTGGATTAGAAATTACCTTTCGGACCGTTCAATACAAGTTGTATTGGATGGTTTCAAGTCTGAAATTCACAAAATAAATGCTGGTGTGCCCCAGGGCTCCGTTCTGTCTCCGACTCTCTTCCTTATATTCATAAACGATCTTTTATCTGAAACTTCTAATCCATTAAATTGTTTCGCTGACGACAGTACCCTCAGCTTTTCATATTCGTTCTTAGATTCACATCCATGTCCTTCGGATGTGGAACTTGAACGGCAGCGTATGATAAGCTCATTAAATTCTGATCTCGACAGCATTGTCCAATGGGGAATAAAAAATCGTGTAGAATTTAATGCTTCAAAAACTCAATGCTGTCTACTGTCGTTAAAACGAAACCCACCCCCCATGCCACTATCCATCAGTGGCACTTGCATTGAGGAAACCGAAAAGCTTTCAGTCCTCGGTATGTCCCAAGAAACAAATTTAGCTGTTCAAATGCTTTAACAGCACTTCCAGAGCAAGTCTTAAAGCTTGTCACTTCGAGAATTAGCTCTAGTTGCGCATCTAGAGTAATCTTAGAGCTCTCATACAGGGAATTCTTTGACATTTAGAGCAAATTTCTGTTTGTCATCGGCTCGTTATCAGGGACTTAGTAGATTTTAAGCTCTTTAATTATTCATTTTGTATCTACTAAGGAGCATCTTTGACAGTTTTTTGTTGGTATAAGTGTGCATAATACAATCGAAGAATAATATATAATAGTTGCACAACATATTTTATGTTTGTGTGATGGATTATTTTATTTGAAATATTTATAAGTATTGTAAAACTTCATTAAGTGCGTAATGTCAACAAGATAAGTTATTTTTTTATATTCGAACAGAATAAGGAAATTATTATATTTTTCGGTAAAATAATTGTGAATTTTAAGTGCGCGTTTTGTTTTATCACAAATGTATTGAAGCTACTTCGCGAAATTACAACGCGCCTCCGGAATTATAAATTTTACGCTGAGATTTTGAAAAATTTTAATATAAACAAAACAAAAAAATCTTAAGAACTATTGTCAATTATTTATAAAATATTTTGTTTAAAAATTACAAAATGTGTCGTGTTTTTTAAACGAAAAAGGAGACCTTTTCTTTTTCAAATTTGAAAAAAAAAAAATGGTTATTCGAATTATTTTTCTTTTCATCGCCATATTTTTACTAGGGTAAAAGTTTCGTTTCCATAGAGCTTTAATAACGCTTCAGAGCTGTAATAGCGCTTCAGAGCTGTTATAGCCCAATTTCAGAGCTAGTAGCCACGAGGTGACAGATTTGCTTTCAGTGCTTAAATAAAATAGGGTGTTTTAGAAAATAAAAGAAAGAGTGAATATTCTGCACAGCAAATACCTAGTATATTTTTATTTTAAGAGTAGGTGTGCCTGGGATGCACTTTGAACTTAACGAGCAAATTTTTTTTTTTGTGATTCAGCTTTAGTTAAATTTCGATAAAGTTTTAAAGCTTTCTTACAGCCGTATTTATTAGATTTCACTAATACTCGGTTCAACCTCGGAATAGTTAAACCAAGTCTAAGCACTTACTCCGGGTTTACGCCACGTCAAACTAATCCATATTTATAAAATATTTTGTCAGCCGTTTTAGTTACGCCTGCCTTATGTCAAATATTCTATCAAAAAATTCACCAATCTAAAACTCTGGTTATTATAAACGTAAACAAACCACAGCTGATTTCCATTATTATTCGTTTTAGTTGTTAAGTTATTGGTAGAGTTAATTGTAGACATATTTTGGTAAACAAAATTTACTTATACATAATACAAATAAAAGAAAACATTCTGAAAAACTGGGATAGTTGAAAAAAGATACATAAATTTGTAAATATATGTACATAATATAATTTCCAGAATAAAACAGACAAAAATAAATATTTTGGTTTATGTTCATAATGTAGATATTTCTCCGACAACTAATAATCCCTCAGTTTCATGGGATCTAAAGCAGTTTTGTACTGTTTTGGCCTTCTCCTTCTTCCAGTAATGTTAGTTAAACCGTTTAAAGAATTTAAATGATGTATTAGTATAAAATAAATATCGATTCTTTCGTAGTAAAAAAACAGGGAAAAATTGTTTGCACTTCTCTTTCATTTCAGACGATGTCATGTCAAAATGACATTTAGATACTAAAACGGCTTTACTCCGGCTTAAAACCTCCTATGAACCAGTTTTAGCTTACTCTGCCTCTATTCCTGGTATATATTTTTTTTAAATAAGCTTTCCAGGTTTAGAGGCGTTGTAAAGTCGGAGTAACTTTACACTGCCGCTAAACCGAGTTAATAAATAAGGCTGTTAGGGTATAGAAAAAAATAATAAATAATTATAATTAATTTAAGCCGTGTTTTTTGAGAGAGTAATTAGCAACTCAGCAAAATGTTTACACGCAAAACAATAACCAATAACAAAGCAAATTATTATAGAGAATTTTGTTTGTGTTTTCCGTGTAAAACTTTTACTGAGTTGCTAGTCACCCTCTCAAAAAACACGGCTTTATTTATTTTTGACTCATGATTATTTGTTTTGTTTGTTTTTTGTTGAATTAATTTTGTTGGATTTATATAAGTTTGTAACACCCTACAAAATCAGTGGTGGTTTTACAATAGCTCTGTAAATGCTTTTTTTTGACACTTTACAATGCGCATGAGTAATATTTTTATTATGTACCATTTGTGTGAAAGTATTAGTATTCAGCTCTATACGCACTTTTTGTGGGGTTCTATTTGAGCTATGTTTCGACGTTTTGGTAGGCGCATGCGTTAATATTTTCTCCATGTGTTGTTGAAAGCTCTATAATAACTCGTTGAGAGCTGATATTTAGACAATGCTCTATTTTGAATGGTATAAACTCCAGTAAGGAGCATATTTTTGAATCTTGAGACGTTATTAGTTATTAGAGCTGAAACCATTACAGAACCTCTGTTATAGAGCACAATTTTTAAAAGAAATAAAGAGAGCTGTATTATAAACTCTTACAGAGCTATAGCCTTCGATTATACTATAATACAGCTGTAGAAGAGCAGTTGTGCTTCAACTAGCTCCATCAATGTTACTTGGGGTGTGTCACAAACCACCTTTTATGGAACGTTCACATATTCGACATCGCCAAAAATGCTGCCAAGTGTTTAGGTTTTCTCCGTCGATGCAAGAAATTTTTCTCCCCTTCTGATCTGGCTGTGATCTACAAAGCCTATATTCGTCGAAAACTTGAGTATAACTCTCACATTTGGGCAGGTGCTCCAATAACCCACTTGAGTTTATTGGATAGAATTGAAAAGAGAGCTCTTAAAATGATAGGTGAAAGAACTATAACGGAAACATTCTCATCTCCTGAGCACCGTCGAAATGTTTCATCTCTTTCGTTATTTTACCGTTATTTCCATAAACAATGCTCTAGTGAAATAGGCAGTTGCATTTCTCCCCTTAAACAATTCAATCGTAATACTCGCGCTTCTAGGAATGCCCATCAGTTTACCCTTGAGCCCAATTTCGGTCGTACTGTTAAGTACAGAGATTCTTTCTTTAGTCGCACTACTCGAATGTGGAATGCTCTACCCAGCTCAATTTTCCCCTCCCATTCTGATCTACAGAGTTCAAAACCAATGTGCATCGGTATCTCCTTTTAAATCCCCTCCAATCTACCTAATCGCTCGTGCTGTGTTTATCAGCTTAAGGGTAGTCACAACCCCTTTTGCACGCGCTTAATATAAAAAAAAAAAAAAAATGTTCGCCTACTTGTGCGCAGTTTGTAAAAAAATCATCATGCCAACCTGTTTAAACATGAATGCCCCGAAGCGGTCGATGGGTTGACCAAACGTACTTACGTGGACGACTATTTTAATAGCCATGACACGGTGGAAAAAGCTGCCTCTGTTACAAAAGATGCAATTCGCATTTGTCGCTCTATGAATTTTGATCTTGTTGGTGTTCAATCAAACAGCCGTGAGCTTTTGCATCAGATGCCTGAGGGTTACATCAACACTAAGCTAGTAAGCATCGATCCTAACGAGAGTGATAGTTTGGTCTCCAAAATTTTAGGGATGTATTGGCATCCGTCCTCTGATCATTTCTCGTATAAACTTTCGGATGATGAGGTCATGAGGGATATGTTAACTTTCGATGCGATTATAACAAAACGGAAAATGCTAAAAATAATAATGAAGATTTTCGATCCTCTCGGAATTATTTCGTTGTTCATCATACGTGGACGCATCATACTTCAAGAAGTATAGAGAGAGGGATTTGATTGGGATGACCCAGTATCATCCGATTTGCGTACCTCGTGGTTGGACTTCCTGAAGGAGCTGAAGAACATCGAAAACATTAGAATCCCTCGTCGTTATGTGTCTTGGAATCCCGACGACTCCAAAGCAAGTCTTTTGGTTTTTGTTGACGCTTCGGAAAAGGCATTTGCAGCAGTGGCTTATTTACGCTTCAAGTTGAACGATAAAGTCGAGGTAGCACAGGTTATGGCAAAGGCAAAGGTTGCTCCTGTTAAACAACTATCGATACCTCGTTTAGAGTTGCAAGCTGCAGTACTCGGAGTTCGATTAGCAGTTACAATCAGGGAGTCACAAGAAGAGCGATAGTTTGGATAATGTAATTTTGCTTCATGTAAAAAAGGAAAAAACTTACTATGGTGCATACGAGATGTTATCAGCAAGATTTCGGGCGAGGTGGTCTTCGTCTGTCAGAGTTATCGCATTTCTGCTGCGCTTTAAAAACCTTCTTCGTGTAAAACCCACGGAGAAAGTAGTATGTATCACTCCTGTCGAGTACTTTCAAGCTGAAGATTGGATGTTTCGTAAAATTCAAGAAGACGTTTTTAGAAACGAAATTAACTCGCTAAGAACGATTGCGAAAGTTTGTTCTTCCAGTTCAATCCTGAGTTTGTCTCCGTTTATAGATGGTGATGGGACGTTAAGAATGAGTTCGAGGGCCCAGAAAGCTAACACCTCATATGCGTCACGTAATCCTGCAATCCTACCTAACAATCATCCACTGGTTGATGTTCTTATACAGCATCATCATGATAATAATTATCACATGGGAACTGCTACTGTTATATCGGACATTCGGCAACGCGCATGGATTATCAGTATACGAGGAGCTGTTGATAGAGTGAGATCCAAATGTAACATGTGCAAACGCCTTAGGGCTAGACCGGTTATGCCGCTTATGGGTCAGCTTCCTGAGGCGCGCTTGGCTTTCGACTCTAGACCCTTAACTCATGTTGGAGAGGACTGTTTCGGGCCTTTGGTGGTTAAATTTGGCCGAGGAACAGTAAAACGTTATGGTATGATTTTCACATGCCTTACCTTCAGAGCAGTTCAGACTGAATTACTCAACGATCTTAGTTTAGATCAATGCACTATGGCGGTAAGGCGCTTCGTTATCAACCGTGTCGTAACAAGGTTTCTCTACAGTGACAATGGTCTGAATTTTGTTGGCACAAAAAACTTGTTGGATAAAGACGCAAAGGATATGGAGATTGCTCTCAGCGATTACTCGTCAAAGTATGAAGGCATTTTGTGGCGCTTCATTCCAGCCTATTCACCATGGATGGGAGGAGCTTGGGAGCGGCTCATACAATCAATTAAAAAGAGCGTTGATTTCGTTCTTAAAGGCCTAGTTCCTCGAGAAGATGTCTTACGAAATTCACTCCTGGAAGCTCAGGGTCAAATAAATCGACGCCCTTTAACCCATATACCGGTGGATCCTGAAGACCCTAAGCCTCTGACTCCAAATTCAATGCTCTTTGGCGAAGATGATAGAGACATTACGGCACCTGGAATTTTTTCGGAGAGCGATTCTTGTAGTAAACTTTATAGTCGCCGGTTCCAACACTTAATGGCCGAGCTAACCAAACGTTGGTACTCCGAATATCTACCTGTTATAACAAGACGGTCAAAATGGTTCAAGGTTACAAAGCAAGTACAGGTAGACGACATTGTCATAGTAATCGAGCCCAATGAAATACGTTCAGCCTGGCATCTAGGACGCGTTGTTAAGGTATATCCAGGACCAGATGGAGTGACAGATGGCAGACGTTAGACTATCTAATGGGTCAATCAAGGTAAAGAGATCAATCGGAAGACTCGCTGTTTTGGACGTGAAGTCTTCGTCATAGATTCTCAGATGGCCCCCGGAATGTCATCGAGTCATTTTAAGTTTGAATGAATTAAATAATTATTTTCATTATTTGAACTTTTTATCATTAAAAAATAATACGTATTTATGAATTTATTAGTAGGTATGTAAAGTATTAGTA
Source organism: Melangyna quadrimaculata (assembly GCA_949320155.1). Classification (NCBI taxonomy): domain Eukaryota; kingdom Metazoa; phylum Arthropoda; class Insecta; order Diptera; family Syrphidae; genus Melangyna; species Melangyna quadrimaculata. The sequence continues at coordinate 117,880,089 of OX439484.1, forward strand.
TGTATGTAAGGTATGTAACATTGGCAACTCACAAACTTAGTGAGTTATTAAACTTAGTTAGGTACTAAACTTTAAAGATAGTTTCTTCTCTTTCTAATTCGTGCGAAAGAAACAGAATATTATTATTGTAAGAAGTTAAATTGTCACCCACGTACTTTTGACCTTCATAGTTTGTTTAAAGTTAAAAAGAATTTAAGCGCCGGTTGATCTAGTTAGATTTGCTATAGGTAAATTTGTGTAATTTATTTCTCAATTATTTGTTAAATTAATTATTTTTAACTTTAGATTTTTAAGCGTTTTTAAAAAGTTGTTCAGAGCATTCTTGAAAATTTAATGTTACATTCCGATACCAATTTGTGAGTACAAAAATAGAAAGACTTAAGACATTTCTGATAACTTGTTCATTACAGAAAATAAAATTGAATTTATACTGCTGAGAAGAAGTTTTTATGGTGTTAATTTTTGTATTTAAACCTACTTCGCTGGATTTGGCAGTTTTGGTGGATATTCAATATTTATCCTTGGTTTGGAGTTTTAATTTTTAGTTGTTCGTGGAACAACAGCACCTCTACCGCGAGGCAAAAAATCTGCCGCGGGGCAAAAAAACTGCCGCGGGGCAAAAAATCTGCCGCGTGGCAAATAATCTGCCGCGGGGCAAAAAATCTGCCGCGGGGCAAAAAATCTGCCGCGAGGCAAATAATCTGCCGCGGGGCAAAAAATCTACCGCGGGGCAAAAAATCTGCCGCGAGGCAAAAAATCTGCCGCGGGGCAAAAAAACTGCCGCGGGGCAAAAAATCTGCCGCGGGGCAAAAAAACTGCCGCGGGGCAAAAAATCTGCCGCGGGGCAAATAATCTGCCGCGGGGCAAAAAATCTGCCGCGAGGCAAATAATATACCGCGGGGCACAAAAACTGCCGTGGGGCAAAGAATCTGCCGCGGGGCAAAAAATTTGCCGCGGGGCAAAAAAAACTGCCGTGGGGCAAAAAATCTGCCGCGGGGCAAAAAAACTACCATGGGGCAAAAAATCTGCCGCGGGGCAAATAATCTGCCGCGGGGCAAAAAATCTGCCGTGGGGCAAAAAATCTGCCGCGAGGCAAAAAATCTGCCGCGGGGCAAAAAAACTGCCGCGGGGCAAAAAATCAGCCGCGGGGCAAAAAATCTGCCGCGGGGCAAAAAATCTGTCGCGGGGCAAGAAAACTGCCGCGAGGCAAGAAAACTGCCTTGAGGCAAGAAAACTGCCGCGGGGCAAATAATCTGCCGCGGGGCAAAAAAACTGCCGCGAGGCAAAAAATCTGCCGCGGGGCAAAAAAACTGCCGCGGGGCAAAAAATCTGCCGCGGGGCAAAAAATCTGCCGCGAGGCAAAAAATCTGCCGCGGGGCAAAAAATCTGCCGCGGGGCAAAAAATCTGCCGCGAGGCAAATAATCTGCCGCGGGGCAAAAAATCTGCCGCGGGGCAAAAAACTGGCGCGAGGCAAAAAATCTGCCGCGGGGCAAAAAAACTGCCGCGGGGCAAAAAATCTGCCGCGGGGCAAAAAAACTGCCGCGGGCAAAAAATCTGCCGCGGGGCAAATAATCTGCCGCGGGGCAAAAAATCTGCCGCAGGGCAAAAAATCTGCCGCGAGGCAAATAATCTGCCGCGGGGCAAAAAATCTGCTGCGGGGCAAAAAAACTGCCTCGGGGCAAAAAAACTGCCGCTCCTCATTTCATATATTTTACTATCTCCTTTTTCAAGTTGTTGCCTAATTTTCTTTATACTCTCATCATTATTCTGTTGGATCGATAAATTCTGCTCAAAATTATTCTCTTCAAGAACTAATACATTTGATATTCTACTCAATGCATCAACGTGTTGCATTTTCGTACCATTTCTATGTTCCAGAACATAATCGAAATTCTGTAACTCGAGAGCCCACCTTGCAATTCTTAGATTGACTTCTTTTTTATTAAGAGTCAGGGTAAGAGAATTACAATCAGTAATGATCTTGAATTTAAATCCATGAAGATAAACCCTAATTCTTCTCAACGCATAAATGATGGCCAATGTCTCGAGTTCAAAACTGTGGTACTTTGATTCATCATCTGTAGTTCGTTTTGAGAAATAAAAGATAGGATGAAATTTCCCATCACTCTTCTTTTGTAAAAGAATTGCACCGAAACCTGATGCAGTCGCATCACAGTGCAATTCAGTTTCATCCCTAGGGTTGTACAACGCTAAAACGGGGGATTCACTCATTTTTTGTTTCAACTCTTCAAAACGATCTAACTCCTCTTTTCTGAATTTAAAAACAGCGTCTTTTCGTATCAGGCTGTATACATGGTTGAGCAATCAACGAAAAATCCTTAATAAACCTCCTAAAATATGAGCATAGGCCCAAGAAACTATGGACTGCTTTCACATTCTGAGGTATTGGGAAAGCCTTTATTGACTGTACTCCTTTATCGTCCGGTTTGATACCCTCATTTGTAATGTAGTAACCTAAATATCGTATCTGTAATACCATGAACTGACATTTATCCAACCTCAACTGTAACCTGTTCCGTACCAATCTTTCAAAAACTTCTTTCATTATCACCAAATGTTCTTCCTCAGATTCTGTTGCTATCATTATATCGTCAATGTAAATAGTTAGCTTTCCTTTCCTTATTAGATCTTCAAAAACTGTATTAATATACCTTTGAAATTCGCATGGTGCATTCCTTAACCCAAAGGGCATTTTCAAGTATTCATATTGACCCATAGGAGTCACAAAGGCAGTATATTTTCATTCACACTAATATGATGGAACGCAGTCTTCAGGTCTATCAAAGTAAATATCTTTTTATTAACTAACCCATCCAGCAAGTCATCTATCAATGGGATGGGTTAGTTGTCTTTTTGCGTTACCTTATTTAAAGTTCGGTAATCTACACATAGCCTAATGTCTCCTGTCTTTTTCTTTACTAACACAACTGGTGAAGAGTTGTCCGACCTACTTTCTCGAATAACTCCCTGCTCCATAAGCTCATCTAAAATAACTTGTACCTGCTCCTTTTCGAAGTATGAAAGGCTTTTCGTCGTTTAACCGAAGCTTAATATCGTATTCAACTTCAGGCACTTCGGGCGAGAACAGTACAAATAATATTTTTTTATAATTTGAAAAAATCTTTCTTTAAATTTATATGATAATTCATCATTTATTTAATAAAAACGATACATTAATACTAAATAATTTAAATACAATTTCTACATTTCTTACGAATTCTTCGTCGGAGTCCGAGTTAACATATCCGATGGCTGGTCTGGTCAATGGTGGTTTTCTTTTCGGGCATTGGGCCGCCAAATGCCCCATTCCCGCACAAACATGGCACGCTCCTTGTGGCCTCCTTTTTTTTTGCATTCGGAAGCCATGTGCCCCATCGAATTGCAATTGTAGCACCGGAATTGTCCACTGCCTCCGGTCGCCGGTCGTACTGCTGCTGATGTTGTTGGTGCTGTCTTCGTCTTCGTTGGATTCGTAATAGATTTGAACGCCTCCAATAATTGTGCCTTCCTCTTGAAGCACTGCAGCCCTGCTCCCGACGCAAGTGTCTCATCTGGTATGCCCTCTATTAGATGTTCAATCATCTCTTCCTCATCAATTTTTAATCTATTACCAAGTATGATTTTTTCTTGGTAATAGCTTTGGAAGGTCTCACCTTGTAGCCACTTCCTGGCTTCGAACAATCGTTTAAGTCATAGTTTCGAAGGACGGTCATCAAAAATTTGCCTCATTTCCGTCATTAGTTCGCCAAACACTACTGTCGTCATATCCTCTCGTGAGTGGAACCATTTTTGTGCTCTATCTTTCAACCTCAATGATACGGGCACCCTCATATTGTTGTCGTCTAGCTTGTACATCATCTGAACATTTTTTAATTGACGTTCAAAATGTTCAAACGACTCCCCTACAACGCTAAAATATCCAACTAGCTTTTTAATTTGATTTAAATTTTCGCTCTGTCATCATTCATTTGTCACTCATTTTTTTCCTTCTCGCCATGGTTTCTCTTCAGCAACTCATTTCCTCTCTTTAGTAAATTCTTCTCTCGTTCGTTCATTTCCATTTCTTTCTTTAATAATTCGAACTCCTTCTTCATTTGCTCTATTTCATATGTTTTCTCTCCAGTCTTTTCTGTTTGTCTTTCTGTCGTTTTTTATACATCCTGGTACTCGTCTCCATCGTCGTCGTCAGCTTCGTTTTGTGTTTGTTCCGATACTTCCATCATTCTCAGCACAAGCTCCGCCCTATTTCCACTGGTTTTCTTCCCCAACTTCCTCAGCGACGCTTTCAACTGCGCAACATTATAATTTTTTAAATTTTCTGCATCTGCCATCGTGGTTTGGTTCGTTTTTTTTGTTTTTCTTTTTTTTTTTCGTTACAGCCAACTGACAAAACAGGCACAGCCACGAATATAGGAACCGCGTACACAGAACACACAAGCGCTGATGACTAAAACCACGTACACGTAGCACACACTGATGTTGGTTGAGTTTCTTTATTAGTAAACGGGGGTTGTTTTTTCTTCTTTTTTTTCGATTTATCATACGAATATTTTTTCCGCGATGAGCTTATGTAATAATTTTTTTCGCTTGGCGACGAGTTCTTTCTTATTATTATTTTATTCGAGTAATCGTACTTTGTTTTTTTTTTCATTTGGCGAGTTCCTTTTTTTCGCGATGGACTTATGGACTTACTGGGGTATGCCACTTCTGAAATTTTAACCGATTGTAAAAGTAATAGCCGACACTCTTCAAATATAAAACACGTGCGTTTTCTCTGATGACTCGAATTCAACTGGAACTCGAATCTTTTTCTTTATTCCATATTTGCTTATTCTACTTCTTCCAGTTCCCCTCTTTCATATCACAAGTTTCTTATTTTGTTTTCTTTTTATTTTTGACCGTTACACCACCTATAGGTGGGTAGTTTTTTTTTTCTATTTATGGTATTGATTATTACAATTACCTTTTCATTATCATTATTTCAACATTATACATTATATAATTTATTCATTTAAATTCTTGGTTTAGCGGCGATAAACCTGCTAACTGAGAGGAATCGCCACTGATAATTAATACACTTAACGTGGTTTTCAAAAAAATAATTTTGATCATATTCATGACAAAGTTTATAATAATCTAAATAAACTATTAAGGCAGTTAAATAATGTATACTTACTAAGAAGTGTTATGACAGCAGACCAAATAATAACTAATAATCGTATAGTAAGAAATAGATGTTTTCAAAAACAACTTGCCCGAACCAATAAGAGGTATAATTATAAACAGAAACCCTTCACTATTGCCAGACCAAAAAAGCCTGAGTAAAACAATTGAAAAATTATACGAAAAAAAATTGGTCGCATAAAATAATCACACAATAATAATAATAGAAACATTCAAGGGCAACAAAATAATACTCCACGTAATAATGCATCAGAATCAATGGATATTGCTACAATCGCAAATTCTGGCCTTGTTCAAGACCCTGCTCAAAATTTTCGGATCAACCCCGAAAACAATTACCTTCTATAGTAATACAAAATATAATACCTAATTTAAAATTTAAAACCGATAGCGGCGTGGAAAGAAGTATAATAAACCCTATGTTGTGTAATCCCAAATGTAAGCAAACCCCTGCAAATAATTTTCTAAGAGTCTTAGGTCGTCATATACAAGTTAATAATGAGTACAGTTTTCCCTTTTTTAACGAGTTTAATGAAAAAGATTATTATGTTAACTTTTAAGAATATAAGTTTCATGAAAAATTTGGTGGGATAATTGGAAACAATATTTTACTAGGACTGGAGGCGATAATTGGTTACAAAAATCGATTACTACGCACACGTTCTGCTAAAATACCATTTTTTCTAAATGAAGAATAGGAATGGTATACAAATGTTGCATCTTCAAATACGGAAGACGTTACTGAAGTTTTTAGCAACGAATTCCATTCCAAAATTCCAATAGTAAGCTTTGCAAAACATTTGCACAAAAATGACATTGATAAACTCAAATTACTTTTACTATCATTTAAAGACGTATTTTTCAAAGAAGGTGATAGCCTTTCATTGACCAACGAAATTCAACATGAAATAGAAACCAAAAATAATATTCCAATTTATACTAAATTATATCGCTATCCACAAGTGCATAGATCAGAAGTCGAAAGGCAAATGAAAAACATGTTATGGCAAAATATCATAAAACATAGTAACAGCCCATACAACTCTCCAATATGGGTTGTACCAACAAAATTAGATAACTCTAAAGAGCAAAAATGACGAATCGTTGTAGATTATCGTAAGATTAATGAGCAAACAGTCGATGATCGATTTCTCATGCCAAACATTGATGATATATTTGATAAAATCGGAAAATGCACTTATTTTTCAAGCATAGACTTAGCTAAGGGTTTTCACCAAATAGAAGTTTTACCAAGAGATCGTCCTAAGAAGGCATTCTCTACCTCAAATGGCCACTACGAGTTTATTTGCACGCCATTTGGCCTGAAAAACGCACCAGCGACTTTTCAGCGCCTGATGAATAATGTCTCAAAGATTTTATCAATAAGATCTGTGTGGTCTATTTAGACGACAAACTTATTTTTTCCACTAGCTTTGATGAGCATTTACTCTCAATAAGGAAAATCATGGAACGGTTACGAGAGGTAAACTTAAAAGTCCAAGTTAATAAATTTCATTTCGCTGAAGAATACACTAATTTGCTTGGACATACAATAACTAATGGTGGCATTAAACCCAATAACGAAAAGTAGAAGCTATTCAGAAAATGAAACTTCCCACAACAGTCAAAAAAATTAAACAATTTCTTGGTGTTACTGGATATTATCGTAAGTTCATTAAGGACTAAGTGAAAGTTGCCTTTCCAATAATAAAGTACTTAAAAAAAGACATGAAGATAAAGAAATCTGACTCAGAATACATAAATGCATTTAAATAATTAAAATTACTGCTAACTAGTGATCCAATTCTCAAAAGCCCAAGCTTTGAGAAAACATTCACCATAACAAGCGATGCATCAAACTATGCGATTGGTGCGGTACTAAGTCAATATAATCATCCTTTAAGTTACGCTTACTTTTCTTTTGCTGGCGCTCACAGCCCAGTATGGGCTTCCAGTTGCGCACACCGAGTGCTTTGATGTCGTCATCCACTTGTTTGCGCCACCTGTTACGGGTTCTTCCTTTGCTGCGTACCCCATCGGGGTTGGATTCGAAGACTCGTCGGGCAGGTGCGTTGCCATCCATACGCTCCATGTGCCCAGCCATCTCAGCCGCTGTATTTTCAGCTTTTTGACCAGGTCAACGTCGCTGTATAGCCCGTATAGCTCGTCGTTGTATATTCTCCTCCATACTCCTTCGATACACACCGGACCGAAAATCACACGAAGAATCTTCCTCCCAAAGCACCCTAGCAGATTTTTATCCGAATCTTTCAGTGTCCAAGCTTCTGATCCATAAAGCAGGACAGGGATGATTAGCGTCTTGTATAAAGTCTCCTTGGTTCTCTGAGAGAGGGCCTTACTACTTAAATGCCTTCTTAGACCGAAGAAACAGAGGTTGGTAAGAGTAATCCTTCGCTTGATCTCTGCACTGATGTCATTCTGCGATGTAATAGTGGAGCCCAGGTAGACAAAGTCCTTGACAACTTCGAAGTTATATCTGTCCATCGTGATATTTTGCCCGAGTCGACGATGTTGAGATTCCTCTCTCGATGACAGCATATATTTCGTCTTGTCCTCACTAACTGCCAATCCCATTCTAGCCGCCTCCCATTCAATGCTCGCAAATGCCCCTGCCACAGCTCGCTTCGTTCTGCCGACAATGTCTATGTCATCCGCATACGCAAGCAATTGAACGGACTTTTGATAGATTGTACCGCTGGTGTTGACATGTGCGTTGCGTACAATGGCTTCAATAACGATGTTGAATAGGTTGCATGATAACGCGTCGCCTTGCCTCAATCCTTTCTCAACATCAAAGGAATCGGTGGTGTTCTTTCAATTTTGACGGAGCAGCGAGATTTTTCCACCGTCATCCTGCACAGGCGGACGAGTTTGGCAGGGATGTCGAGACTCGACATGGCTCTGTATAATTCGTCCCTTTTCACGCTATCATACGCAACTTTAAAATCGATAAAAAGGTGGTGTGTATGAATCTGGAATTCCCGGGATTTTTCTAAAATCTGTCGGAGTGTGAACATTTGATCGACGGTTGACTTGCCTGGCCTAAAACCACACTGATAGGGGCCGATCGAATCGTTGACAAAAGGTTTTAATCGGTCACACAGGATAGCCGACAAGATTTTATAAGCGACGTTTAGGAGACTAATTCTTCTGTAGTTGGTACATTTCAGAACATCTCCCTTTTTATGGATGGGGCACACTATACTGAGATTCCATTCATCGGGCATACTTTGATCCTACCAAATTCGGCAGATGAGCTGGTATATTCTCCTAGCCAATTCATCTCCCGCTGATTTAAATAGTTCGCCTTGTAAGCCATCCGCACCAGCAGCCTTGTACGACTTAAGTTTGGATATCGCCAGCCGCACTTCGTTTAGGTCGGGTGGACGGAACTCTTGGCCATCATCGTCCAAGTTAAATGGAGCGTTATGCTTTTTAGTGGCATCTTGGCTATCTTCGCCATTAAGCAGTCTAGAGAAGTGTTCTTTCCAGATCCTCAGCACTGACTGTGTGTCTACTAACCCACTCTCATCTCGGCAGGCTTCCGTTCTAGCCTTGTATCCTTGGGTGGATCGCTTCACCCTCTGATACAATTTTCGAACATTTCCCCTACCGCTACAACCCTCAATAGACTCTACCGCCCGCTTCTCGTGCTCTCTCTTTTTCCTCCTGAGAAGTCGGCGTTCCTCTTTTCGTTTCAGCCCGTAGAGCTCCCGGGCTACTCTCTTAGCAGCTCTTGTTCGAGTCTGCAGCGTTGCCTGGTAGGCCTCGTCCTACGCTGCATGCGCTAGCCGGCACTCTTCATCGAACCAGGGGTTTCGTTGTATTCGCCTAGTGAAACCCAGCACATCAGAGGCGGCACTTCTGATGCCTTGTTGACAATGTTTCCACTGGTCCTCTGCACTTGATGCTGGTGGCGGACCTCCTGAGAGATTAAGAGTTACGTGGTCTGCAAAAGTTCTGGCAGTCTCTTGCGATTTAAGCTCCTCGACATCGAATCTTTTCACAGCATCTGCTCTGCGTTGTCGCGTCATGGACATCCGTATACGTAGTCTAGCTATCACCAGGTAGTGATCCGAGTCAATGTTGGCCCCTCGGAACGTTTGGACGTCCAAGATACTGGAGGCATGTCTCGCGTCTATCGTAACGTGGTCGATTTGGTTGACGGTTAGTTGATCACGCGACCGCCAAGTCCCCTTGTGTATATTGAGGTGTGGGAAGTAGGTGATTGAGATGATGACATCCGTTACCGGAAGTTTCGTCGTGTAGGCTGTGTCCTCCGACTGTCGAACCAAAGATGTCTCCTTTCCGAATCTTGCGTTGAATTCACCAAGAATGATCTTCACGTCGTACTTCGGGCACATATCATACGTTGTCTCCAAGAGATCGTAGAATGCTTCTTTGGTTGAGTCCTCTCTCCTTTCATGGGGGGCGTGAACACAGATCAGCGTAATGTTCTTAAATTTGCCTTTGATGCGGATTGTGACCAGGCGCTCGCTTACACTTCGGAAGCCCAAGACTTCTTGCCTAAGTCTTCCCCTTATCACAAAACCACAACCAAAGAGCCGCTGACCCTGTTCCTTCAAGCACCCACCATAGTAGATGTCAAACGATTTCAGTCTCCGTATGCCCTCTCCATCCCATCGCACTTCCTGGATGGCTGTTACGTCAGCCTTTAGCCTGTCCAGGTTCTCCACTCATTATTCGGCTGCACGTGTTCTATATAAGGACAGGAGGTTCCACGTGCAGATCCGATATTCATTGTCCTTGTTTCGTTTGCTGGGGTCGTCAACTTTAAAATCATCCATATCCGAGGCTTGTTGTTGTTTCGGAACAACCTTTTTTTATGTGGTAGGGAAGTTACCTCGACGCACAACCCCCGACCCGGAGGACCAGACCCTTCGCATAACTCCAAGGGTAGGGAGCTGGGTGAACCGCTCCTTATAGGCCTGAGCTACAAATATGTCGTAGTAACCCATATAAGGTTTTATATAATCAATAGATTGAGAGTTTAACACTTGGTGGAAATTAATCTTTGACATTTTTTAAAAAGATATAATAAAACACTTGTTTTTCCACAATATAAATTATTTTGTTTTTTATTTATTAAAAACTTTGGAAGCCAACGCGTTTCGTCTTAGTTAGGACATCATCAGGGCACTAAATTTAACATGAAATCATACAATCACAGAGGTTGCAACATGACAGTAATGAACATAAGTGTTCGTAAAAATAAATTAAGTGAATAATTTATTAAAAATTAAAATTTTGGCTTTAAAAAAAAAATTTATTTGTTAAGGAGTGGGCTATTATTTAATAAGTCGATTTGACAGTTCAAAATGTTTGAGCACTTATGCTTATTTATTTCGAAAATTTCGTATTTGTCCAATACACGTCCGGCGGGTAAACAATGCAATAGAGATACGTCATCGAGGGAGCATCCATGTCCAGAAGTTTTGATATGTTGAGCGAGTCCAGAAGAAGGTTCATTACGCACAGAAGCCTTTAGATGGTCAATAAACCTTTTTGATAGAGTTCTTGAAGTTTTTCCTATATAGACTCCATTACATTCTTTGCAAATTACTTTATACACACCGCTTTTTGAATGTAAAGGTATTTTGTCTCTGATTTTGTTGTTGCAGAGAGCGTTTTTTAGGGTAAAATTATTGAAAAAAGCTGGTTTTATATTTATAGTTGATAGTGGACTACTTAATTTCTCGGATACTCCAGGAATGTAAGGGGTTTTCCGCCAACTTACATTCCTGGAGTATCCGAGAATTAAGTTGGTAGACAGAGGTGGGTTTTGAGAAAAACCTGTGGACGCTTGTGTCCTCTTGAATGCACATAACTACCCTTTTGAACATCTAAGTTACGCTTCACGTACTTTAAATAAGCACGAAACAAAGTACTCGACAATTGAGAAAGAACTTCTCGCAATTGTCTATGCAGTAAAATATTTTAGAACATACATTTACGGTCGAAAATTTATCATACGTTCTGACCATAAACCTCTTGTCTGGCTCAATAACCTCAAAGAACCGAATATGAAGCTCCAAAGGTGGAAAATTCAATTGAATGAATATAATTTCACCATAGAGTACATAAAGGGTAAACAAAATAATGTCGCTGATGGTTGAAGTAGGTACCCAAATAAGAATTTAGAGGAAGAACCTTTATTACCTAACATTTTTAACAATGATACGATTAACAATAGGTTAGAAAATGACGATGACGTAAAATCTACTGACGCTACTATTTAGCCCAGGCATAATGTACAAGAAATGGCCAATCTGCCAAATAAATTTAAGTGAAGTTTCTTAAATGCAATTGGCTTAATTTTGGCATAAGAAATACTGTCGCCAAAGTCTATTGCCAAATCGTGTGCGCGGCAATAGTTATCCAAGGTTAAATGTCGAAAATATCAGTTTTACACATAAAACTCGGAAACGGTAAATGCTATCGAAAAGTTTTTCATACAGAACTTGTCATCATGCAAATCTCTACAAGAAAAAATAAAAATTCTTAAAAATAACCGTTTTAAAGATATAATTTTTTTAAAAGTTTGACAAAAAGTTAAAATTTCTGGTTTTTTGCTTTTTACCCTTAAAAACACCAGTTGTCGAAAAAAATCGTACGCTCAGTTTAAATATGATAATATTCACTTTAAAAAATATGAAATTTTTTTTCCACATGAGCTATAAGTCACAAGATATTGTGACTTAAATAGTGTCAACTGTCAAAAAAAAACCGGTTTTTCGAATATAGCTTTTAAACCCTAAGCTTAATCCAAAATTTATATTACCAAAATGTTTACATTATGTAATATTATTAAAGCATGCATTCACAGTTTTTTTCTATAAGCCATAATTTTTACGATCTCGTTATTTAAATAAAAACACCAAAAGTCTGTAATACCGGTTTTTGGCTCTTTACTCTTAAATGACGGAATTTTCGGCAAATATTTTATTCCTATGTCGCAGATTTTAATGTTCCCTAGAGGAAACATCATCACACTTTTTCGCTTATAACCATTGAGTTTATACACATAGAGGAACCACGAAAAAAAAGTGATAACCTAACTAGGTGTCGCTACGTACACCAAATCGAGATTTAAAATTTTTGTGGAATGCATTGCTTGTCGCAACAAAAAAATCAATAAAACAGAGCAAGTAATAACAAGAAGAAAAGTGTACGAGAGGTATGTGTTTTATTGTGTGGTTTTTTTGTGTACGGATACTTATACAATCTTCCTTCGATTTTTTGGGAAACGTATGTTTTTTTTTTTTTTTTTTTTATCTATAAACAGGTGTGTGGCTATATCGCTATATCAAGACGATGTTTATAGTTTATGTAGTTGGTAGGTAGGTTCAAGTCAATTAATAAGAAAATGTCAATAAAGCCGAAAAACGTCAATTGGTCTAACTTTCAAAGTGCAGCTCCGATTTTGATGAGTTTTTTTATGTTATTAGGTATTTTGAAGGAGTTACACGTATTTGTTTAAATATACGAGTAGGTTTTGGTATATATGTATATGTATAGGTATATTTATATTTATTTTTATTATTGTATATTTGGTTTCTCGGATATACGATTTGGATGAAATTTTGAGAGTTTGTTTTTATAAATAATAAAAAAATTAAAAATTAGTTATAATAGAATCATCCCACCCACAACCGCACCCTATTTTCTTATTTCTTTGTTTAATGGAACAGACTCGTTTCTAGGGATCAAGGGTTTAATCTTAAATTTTCAAAGTGGGTATGTTTTTATGAGCAAATTAAAAATTCAGGAATTGTTTTAAAAAGGCAGTTCTGAAATGGCTAAAACGACTTCTAGAAATGTACAGAGTACGTTTTAATAAGCGAACAAACAAAAAGGTACGCCCACTTTACTCTATTTTTGATTTCTCGGAAACGGGTTCTACGATTTGGATACAATTTTCAGAGTTCGTCATTTTAAACAAGGAAAATATTTCTTATCTTATTTCTTTTTTTTATGTGATTCACAGACTCGTTTTCACTGAATCGACTTGGAGGTTTTTCCCGTTTTTATCGTTTTTAAGAACAAGGAAAACAATCTAAAATTAGTTACATTTCGATTCGTCGACTTACATACCTACCAACTTTGCGTATTTGTTTGTTTTTTGGAAGTGCCTCTTACGATTTGGGTGAAATTTTCAGAGTTCGATTTATGACTTTTGATTTTAACTAACGATTTGGCAGCATCTCCCAAAAGGAGACCAGCATCTCCCGAAAAGGAGATAGAGAATGAAGAGGCATTCGACGTTTGAGTTTTAGCAAGAACAGACGTGTTTTGTCGATTAAGATTGTGTAACATTATTATTAAAAGAATAAAGTGTTTGCTATTAAAAGAAGAATTTTATATTATTTAAAGAAGAACTTTATAGAAATAAGAAGTGGGATTTGAATTCAGCCAAGGAAGGTTATTGGTTTTGGTTTTTGTACTTAGACTACATGGTAGTTCGGGTGAGTGCCTGCAGTACATGTATTGCTTGTGTGATTGTTCGGAGCTATTTTTGTATAAATTCTGGAATTATTTTGTCATGATGTTGTTTGTTTGGGTAATTGGAGTTTTGGAAACGACGTGATATTCATTCAACTTGGGTTTGGATTCCGCTGATTGTCGAGGGTGCCAACGCCAACCGTTATTTTTTTGGGGGGGCATGGCAACAGAAGAGACTCGCAAGATTATTTTTGTATATAATGGTTGTATGTAATTAAGTATCTGTGTATTGGAAGAGGTATAAACTATGCTTATATAGTTGTGTCTGTCTGAGATGCGTGAGTTGAGTTTAAGATTATGTAAGAAATAGAGTTGATGTAAATATTGTGAATAGGGATGTTACGATCTCTCAAAATACTCGCCGATGATGTTATCGATGAAGTCCTGTGTGGAATTGTTATCGAGAAAGTATCGACACGTACATACTTGTATCGAATAGGATAATGAAAATGAAAAATGCAATAGCAGAGTTTTGGTACCTATTTGTTTTACTTTTGGGTAAGCAGTGACAAATTTATATGTTGTTGTTTTTCAGTGAAATGAATATTTTATTATTATTGAAAATACGAAGTTCGTGACTGTGTTGATTGGAATATTATGAAATTAATGGGTTGTTATTATTTAGTCAGTCTCGAATTTGTCTTTTCGGTGTACGAAAATACAAAGCTCGTAACTGCTTGCACTGTGAGAGGACGGTGAATAATCCGTGATTCAAATGTTTGTAAAAAATAATATTTTATTAGTATTCAGTCGCGAATTTGTCTTTTCGGTATGCGAAAATTCAAAATTCATGTCTTCGTGATTGTGCGCACTTCGAAGAGACTGTGAGTCGTCTAAGACTAGAATTTTTGGGAGACTTTAATAAGTTATCATTATTTATTGATGAATTTGTTGTTGTGTGCACTCTGAAATGAATATGAATAGTCAGAGCTCAAATATTAGTTTTACGGAATGAATATTTTGTATTCATTGTTCAACAGTTGTGAACTTTTCGGTATCCGAAAATACAAAGATCATAGTTTGTTTGTATGGTTGAACGAATTTTTGCACTGCCAGCTTTTTCACCTGGAGAGATACCATTGATGTCAGCTGAGAGTTGGGTAAACCGTGTGGAGAACTTGACGAAAATATATGACTGGGATGAGAAGGCACTACTTTTGGCAATTTCATCAAAAATGCAAGGTGCTGCAAGATACTGGTGGGACACAAGTCATGAAGCTTCTTCATCGTGGGCCCAGTTAGCGTCAGGACTCAAGTTAAATTTTCCACATCACTACAGCGAAGTCGAAATACATAAAAAACCATCAGAAACGATTGAGAACTACTGCTTTGAAATGAACATAATAGGGAAAAGAATTGAACTTTCGGATAAAACAATTATCCAATACATCCTTACAGGCTTAAACGATTCCCAAATGAGTTCAAATCTGGCGGCAGGAAGTTTTAAAGATGTTGCGGAGTTAATAGAGAGAATCAAATAGTATCAAGGTATTCGCACAAATTATCGAACGACGAACAACACATTTGCTCCAAGGCAAATATCCGCGACTCGGCTTTCGACCAATGAGCATATGAAATGGCAACCTCAACGAAACTTACTGTCGAAAAACTCCATCACCTGTTACAATTGTAACCAAACAGGACACTTTGCTAAGAACTGCCTACAATCAAGAAAGAGACAGTGGAACAACAACAACAGGTATAACAGTCAACATCCACCAGCCAAAACAGAAAAGATGCAAGAGAAGAATTACCGAGTGAACGTCATTTGTAAGAAAGAGCAGACGGATTGTTACCATAAGGATATCTTCATACATGGTAAGAAATATGCAGCCTTGCTGGATTCAGGGAGCGAAAAAACAATTGTATCCAAAATGGTAGCATCAGAGCTAAACTGCACCATGAATGAATGCGAAGCTACGTTGTATGGGTTTGGAGGCGGCAGCTGTCAAGCTTTAGGAAGCATCATCTGTCAGATCCAGATAGATGAGGCTTTCTTTCCAGTTTGCGCAATTGTGGTAGAGGATAGCTGTTTATCAAGACCAGTTATAGTTGGTAAAGATGTCCTTAACAACCCAATGTGCGATATGCATAAGAAAGGAGACAATCTATTAGTCCAGAGGATGAGCGTTAACTTTCAAAAGACTAAACCCATTTGTATTAATGACATCGAAGTTGGTGAAGGGTTGGATGCAACTGCCCTAGTTCAACTTCTTAATGACTATCGCCAATGCATCGCCATGAATCAACAGGAATTGGGTCGAACGAAACTCATTGAAATGGAGATTGAGCTACTTAAACAAGATCCCGTCGTACATCATCCATATAAAGTGCCATATGCCAAAAGGGAAGTGTTGTCTTCAATGATATCAGAATTGATGGAGTGTGGAGTAGTTGTGGAATCACAATCCGACTATGCATCACCTGTGTTGTTAGTTAAAAAGAAGAGCGGTGAAGACAGAATGTGTGTGGACTACCGCAAACTAAATTCTATGACGAAGAAAATCCGATATCCCATTCCATTGGTTGAAGAACAACTCAACAATTTGGTGGGGTATAAATATTATAGCGTTCTGGATTTGGCTTCCGGATATTATCAGATCCCGATCAAGAAAGAACATACTCATTACACAGCATTCATCACTCCAGATGGCTTATATGAGTTTACATCCATGCCTTTTGGCCTCGTCAATGCTCCTTCCGTATTTCAAAAACTCATGAACACCATAGTTCGAAGAATGAGACCAGATAGAATCGTATGTTACATGGATGACGTAGTGATTCCTTCCTTATCCATCGAAGACGGGATTAAAAATTGGAAATGTTTTTGCAAATACTGAAGGACGCTAACTTAACTCTCAATGTACGAAAATGTGTTTTCTTCAAAACGGAAATAGAGTTCCTTGGCCATGTGGTCAAAGATGGTACGGTACAACCTGGGCAACGGGAGCAAAACGCATTTGAGACCCTGAAGAAATGTCTAGTAGATGGACCACTACTTACACTCTATAACCCAGTAAACGATCATGAGCTTCACACCGACGCTAGTTCGCGTGGAATTGCTGGAGTACTTATGCAGCGCGATGATAGTTCACTACGCCCAGTAGCATACTATAGTAGGAAAACTACAAAAGATGAAAGCTTCTTTCACAGCTACGAATTAGAGGCGTTAGCGGTTGTAGAATCTACACACCGATTCCGACAGTATCTATTGGGTAAACCCTTCAAGATTTTAACCGATTGCGAAGCACTGAAAACAGCAACGAATAAAAAGGAGTTAATCCCTAGGATTGCCCAGTGGTGGTTAAGGATGCTTGAATACGATTATGAAATCATTCATCGACCAGGAAGACTTATGGCACATGTGGATGCGTTGTCAAGACATCCTAATGAAGATGCACGAGAACCAAACGTGGCGGAAATGAGTGTACTGATAGTTGACATAGAAGATCTCGATTGGTTATACTCATTACAGCTCCAAGACGAACAAATATCCACTATCGCTCGATGTCTTGGTAAACCTCCGAGCAATAATGAAGAAAAACAGATACATTTGGATTATGAGTTAAAGGCCGGACGTGTATATAGACGGATAGATAAACAACTGAAGCTGTACGTACCGAAAGGCGTTCGAAATCGGGTGCTAAGGAGCAGTCATGCTCTTATGTGGCATTTCTCAGAAAACTAACAACTGTAGAGGACGAGAATCGATGGGACCAGAAGGTCAAGTCCGTGCAATGGGCTATAAACAACACATTTAACGAATCGATTGGTAAAACCGCTCAACAGATGATGATGGGTTATGTACCTCGTGATCCGTGGCCGGATGTGCTAGCGCAAGAGGTGGATCTGAATCCAGAACACAGAAATTTGGATGAAATTAGAACAGATGGATTGAGACACATCACGAATGTACAGTCGAAGCAAAAGGCTCGACATGATGCTAGAAACAGGAAGGCTAGGCAGTATGTTGTAGGTGATTTAATAATGACAAAGAATGATGCTGTGAATTCAACAGGAAATTCGCGTAAACTTGAGCCAAAACACAAAGGCCCATACGTCGTAGTCGCTAAGTTGCCTCATGACCGTTATCAAGTTTCGGATATGCCGTTTGCCCAAAGGACGCAAAAATCATACTCCTCCGTATTGGCCGCCGATAGGATGAAGCGGTGGATTAAGTTTGATGAAGAACTCAACGAGGGCATCAAGGAGGTCAGAATGGCCGAATCTTTAACTAACGATTTGGCAGCATCTCCCAAAAGGAGACCAGCATCTCCCGAAAAGGAGATAGAGAATGAAGAGGCATTCGACGTTTGAGTTTTAGCAAGAACGGACGTGTTTTGTCGATTAAGATTGTGTAACATTATTATTAAAAGAATAAAGTGTTATCTATTAAAAGAAGAATTTTATATTATTTAAAGAAGAACTTTATATGATTAAGTTAGATTTAATGGTATCTTGCAAACGGCTCTAACGATTTTGAAAAAAAAAAAGATTGTTTTCAAATCAGGGTGGTTCAAAAAAATATTATCTTTGTTGTTCTCTGAAAAATTAAAAAAAATGATATGTATGTAGTTGTAACTACCTAGGTACCTACTATTTTTTCAAAATTTTACGTAGGTACATAATTAAGTAGTAATTTGGTTTTCATTATTCAATGCTTATAATGTTAAAAATACAATATACGGGGTTTTCCTTAGGCAAGTATCAGGAAAAAAAGATATGGGTGATTCTACAAATGATTAGGGCTGGCCACGAGACGAGAAAAGTCTCGGTCTCGATCTCGGTCTCGCATGACGAGACCGAGACGCGACTGCCTTTTAAGCAACCGGGACGGGACCGAGATGAGACTGTATATTTGGACCGAAATTTACAAAGAGTCTACAAAATTAAAAAATACAATTTCAGTTAAATATTTATTTTCTTCGCCACGTATTCAAACTATAATCGAAAATATTATATTCCAATAATCAACAGGTTGTCCGGAAATCGTATTTTTCGGAGACGAGACTTAATTATACTAGACCGACACGAGACCGAGACGAGACTGAAAATTTTCGATTTTAACGAGACCGAGACGAGACTTACGAAAGTGTCGCAGGGTCTCGTCTCGTGGCCAGCCCTACAAATGATGCAATTTTGTTTGGCCACGCTGATATTTTAAAAACAAATCAATCTGATTTTTTAACAATAGTCAATCTAGTCGATTCCCACATTGGCAAACAAAATTATCAAGATCTGATACATTTTAATTACTCTAAAAATTCTAAAAAGTGCCTAATTCTCAGTCCCCTGACGTGTCCCCCGCTTGTTTTACTATCGAAAAAAATAACTGTTCTTCTACTGTTCACCAAAATGAACACCAAGTTAATAACCTTGAGTAATAGATCTTTATTATGAAGTCAACAAATTGTTATATAAATTTATTTTACGAACAAAACAAATCATTAAACTTTGTCTCCACGCTTTCTTATCAGTCCCCTGGCAGATTGAAATAGTTAAAAATTTCGATAACGTCCGTTATGTATGTCAGTTGTGAATAAGGCATTTGTAATAGAAAACGTGGAATGTCCACTCAATTTTTCAGTCCCCTGGCAAGGATTTACGCACCAATTTTGTATGAAAGCACCAGTGGCGATTCCTGGTCCTTAGTATTGGTTTAGCTACGTGGTCTGGGGAAGGTTAAAATAAAAAAAAATAATACTTTTAAAAAATTAATAAAAAACGTTAATAAATTATAGGTATAAAATAAAATTTTAAAAATTTATCGAAACATAAATTCGTTTCGTCGCGTCGTTCGACGGAAAAAAAATTTTCAGCGACTTTGTTGTGGTCAAAGTAGGACACTTAAGTTGGCACTGATTTTTGTACACATACTTTGAGCCCTTAACTATCATTAAATATAATGTTTATGCTTTAGGTCTATATTTGTATCTAAGTATCTAAATCAGACGACGTTTCAAACGTGGTTACGATTTTCTTCAGGTCTCAAAAACATAGTTATTAATATTTTATAGCTTCAATTTTTAAAAATTATAAAATATGTACTTCCAATTTTTTTCTTATAAAAATAATATCAAGGTTTAATCCTCTTTTGGTTGTATTTTGGTTTTTGAATGCAACTGTTATTCTTTTTAATACTAAGAAATGTCTTGAAAAAGACGTTTTTTTAAATCAAAAGTTTGAATAATAATAAATATTTCAAACTAAATTTATTATATTTTGAATAATAATTCAAAATATTTTAAATAACTCTAACCTACAAAACAAGTTAAATATAAATTCTTAGTTTTAGTTTATTGCCTTTCAATGAGTTGACCATATATGCTGCTAAGTCTAGACGAGGGAATAATTATTATCATAAAATATAGTTATAATATTTATATCTTTTTTTAAGCAACTTTGGAACTGAAATTAAAAGTTCCGAAAACTGTTCACTTGGCTTAAAAAAAGATGTAAATATTATAACTATATTTTATGATTTTATGGTTCTAAGTACGTCTACAAAAATCAGTGCCAACTTAACTGACCACCGCAATGTGTGCATCATAATTGTGTTGCACTTAGTTAACATCATATTTCTTGCCAAAACTATTTCACCGATTTGGATCGAATTTCGTCTTATATACTCTCAGAGTCTAGACTATTTGATTCCAAATTTTTTAGAAGAATTAGACAAATTTTGACCTATTTTTGGAGTGCTTCAAATTTACTTAGTTTTTCAGATTTTTTTTTAATTCATGGTTAGATAGCAACACAAATATAACATGCATTAAAAATTGATGTTGTTTTGTAGAAAATTTTATAACAAACAAGATTATCGTGGACGGTTTTTTTTAATTTTCCTGATGTAAATTCCGTACATAATTTTTTTCCGTACGGAATTTACATCAGGAAAATTAAAAAATGCTTTGTTTAGACACAAATATTTGTTTCAAATAGTTTTTTTTTGTATGAATAAATTATTTTAGGTAATTGTTTATTGATTTGTACCCTTTTTATATTCCAAATCGTATCTTAACAAATAAAATTATCAAAAAGTAATTTTTTTACTGATGCGTTTTCCTGATCGCTATAACCGGCCCCTAAGTTGCATATTTCCAAAGTTATAAAGGAAAATGTCGGAAAAAAGGGGTGATTGTAGCGTTTTTTTCACTGTTGCATTTTTCCTGCAGCGAGCACAGGTTTTTCGAAGTTACAAACTTGGCTATATACTACTCTAACATATCCCAATAACATATCAAAAATGCAGAACTACATCGCGCTTTGCGAATTTAGCACTTTTGTTTGTGTGATTATTGACTGTGCTAAAAGAACTTAATCTCAATGTTTACTCATATCTATCAAAGAACACTGATAACAAAACAATGCATTCATCCTTCCTACTGCATTTTGCTAGAAACATATACGAAAGCAAAATAACGTACCCAAAATGTAGGTACCTGGAGCTGCTTGCATACCTAATGTATCGTGCTTTATCGCATCATACTTACGCTTACGCTTTCATTTATTTAGTTTTGCTTTGCTTAGGACATTGTGTAGTAAAACGCTCTTGTATTATAGATTGTATTGTATTTGTGTTAAATGTTAAAATGCTAACTGAGAGGAATCACCACTGGAAAGCACGCATATTTTTTAGGCCTAGTGAAACCACAGTATAAACAATTTTTTTTCTCATATCAATTAAAACGTTACTTTGTTTTTGGTGCAAAAACTATGAAAACACTCAGTACCCTGGCCTAAGTCCTCTAGCAGTTTTTTATTAAAATGTTCTTAATTGAGGCTATTTTTTAAATTCATTACTTTTTTATTTAAGGGCCCAGTTATAGCTATCATTGGAAACCATCATTGAAATAATTAATTTTCAATTTTGAGAGATTTTGAAGAAAAAATATATGATTATTTTGATGCCAAAGTAAAGCTTATTGAATTAATATTTATTTCTAGGTAAAACAAAATTCAATTTTGCACAACTTTTCTCATAAAATGACTTTTAATTTTTCAATGATGAAGTACTTTACCCTTGATCATTGAAAAAATTAAAAGTTACGTTATGGAGAAGATATGGGTCAAAATGAATTTTATTTGGAGTAGAAATAATTGTCTGCATTAAAATATTCAATGATTAAACTTTCCAAGAGTCTCAAAATAAACAGCTTACTTTTTCAATTATGGTTTCCAATGATAGCTATAATTGGGCCCTAACGTTCCTTAAAATAAATTATTGAACACAAAAATAATTTATTTGCCACGGTTTTTACTAGCTTTTTATTAGAAACAACAGAGATAAAACTGAAGTCTAAAATATAATGTTAGGTACGTACATTACTCGGATACTTTTATGTATTTTTTTCTTAAGGATTTTGTTGGAATATTATCTGGCAACCATATACCACACACATCATGTACTCAACATCAGAAACGCATACATACAGTCCGTAACATTTGAATAGCCTCACTCACAAATTATTTTTAAATTAACTGTTTTTGGTACCTTTATGACCCGTACATATGAAAATGTATATTCGGTTGAAAGGTAGGACCAAGATCTTAAGAGTAAAAGAAGCTTCAAACGGTTTCGAAAAGCTAACGGAATTTCCTGAGCAAATTAGTTTTCCAGTCACTAAAATGCAATTTTTTTTTTGTAACATTAGAATAGAATCACCTTGTTTATTTCAGATAAAATGAAAACCAAACAATTTTTTTTTTTTTAGGAAAAGTATTTTTATTTATTTACTATAGCTTACACAATTATTTTAGTACTTTGTACAGCCTCCATTATTTTGAATAACTTCAAAAATGCGGTCTTTTAAAGAATCATACAATGATTTTAAGAGATCAAGTGAAATACTGGCCCAGGCCACTTTGATACCTTCAATGAGGTCCTCTTTGTTAGTGTACTGCTTACCACCTTCATACACCTTTCTTGTCAACCAACCCCACACATTTTCAATGATGTTTAAATCTGGGGAGTAGGGTGGCCATGAAAGTTGTTCTATATTTTGTGCTTGTAACCAGGACTTTATTATTCCAGCTGTGTGAATTGGTGCGTTGTCCTGCTGGAAAATGATCGGCAGTGGTCCGAAAATATTTTGGAACTGGGGAAGCGCCGTTTCCAGTACAGGTTTGTAGTACCGGGCTGTCATTCTGCAGTTCACAAAAACCAAATCGATCGTTCCATAATATGATATGGCACCCCATACCATAACGCCTCCCTCACGGCTATGGTGACGGTCCAAAAACAATTGTTCCTTCCTTAAATCATGGTAGTAATAATTGTAGCCGTCGGGCCCATCGAGGTTGAACTTTTTTTCGTCGGAGAATATCACTTTACGCCAATCGTTTGAGTGACTGCTGCCATCAGTGTTCCAAGCCATGTAAGATCTCGCAAAACTGAGCCGCTGTTGTTTTCGCGCTGTGTTAAGTGGTGGTTTTTTTTTAAGTTTCAGACGCTTCAGGTGTCCAGCACTCTTAATTACTCTACTAATAGTCATTCGGCTAACTTCTAGCCCAGCTTCGTGTCTAATCTTACTTAGAGAATGGGTTGAATTGGAAGCTAACCTTATAATTTTCCGTTTTTCTCGGCTTGAAAGTACAGTAGAAGTACGGCCTTTGTAATTTTTTCCGTAAAATAATGGATTTCTTAAATAACTGTTAACAACTTTTGGACTTCGATTAAGTTTTTTAGCTATAGCGCGATTAGAGAGATTTTGTTCATGGTAAGCCTGTATTTTAGCAATTTCCGTTGCATTTAATGATTTTTTTCTACCCATTTAAAATATTAAACAGATCATAAACACAAGAAATAAACCGTTTATCACTCCCGATAGCTTTCCGATGATCACGCTGCTAAACTTTGGCTTACAATGAGTAAGAAAGTTAGTTGAGGCTATTCTAATGTTACAAAAAAAATGCATATTAAAATTAATGCATACAAAACTAGCTCAAAAAGTCCCGTTAACTTAAAAAAAATGTTAAAAGCTCTCTTAATCTCAGAAACTCTCGCTCTTAGCTTGTCATCCAATGCATATTTCCTTGGCTACACCACAAAGAGCTCTTAAAACAGTTAGTTAAAAAAAAAACAACATGTGAGGCTATCCAATTGTTACGGACTGTACATGTTTATATAGTTTTCATTATTCACTTTAATATGAATAAAGTTTTAGTTCTTTTCTTAAACTAAATTAATAAAGTCAAACCTTGAATTAAAATTAAATTATAAAGCTGTTCTTATTTTTCTTTTTCCCAACAAATGGTAATGGGCCCAGGATTTTTTTTTAATAATTCTTTAAAGTAGTAAAGTCGAGTTAGAATAAAATTAATTTTAATATTAGGAAGATGAGTTCTTCACTTTATCAAATAGAGAAACTCGACAACGACAACTATGAGGGATGGCGAATCCAGATGAAATCTGTGCTGATTCATAGCGAACTATGGACGTGCGTTAGTGGCACTAGGCCAACAACTCCACCTGAGATTCCACTATGGGAGAGGAAGGACGAAAAGGCCTTAGCATCTATTATATTGAGTGTTAAGTCTTCACAATTAATTCACGTTAAGAATTATAGTTCCTCAAAAGAAGCCTGGGAAAAATTAGAAGGAATTCACAGACCTAGTGGTCCTGCCAGAAAGGTGACGCTGTTTAAACAGCTTCTGAACATCAAGATGACTGAAAATTCCTCTATGAGAGAACATATAAGAGATATGTCAGAAATTGTCGAAAAATTGACAGAAATAGATGTAAAACTACAAGACGAATTTGTTGTCATCATCATGCTATCGAGTTTGCCACCAGAATATGAAAGTTTTGTAGTCGCAATAGAGTTTCGTGACAAATTGCCTGAGATCAGTAATCTTAAAACAAAATTCATAGAAGAAGGGCAGAGGCGGGAGAATGACTTGCCAAAAATCGAAAACAGTGAAAGTGCATTTTTCAACAAACAAAGGCAAAAACCGCAGGCACAAGCAAATAAGCCTTTCAAAGGCAAATGCTATATATGTAAGAAACGAGGCCATCCATCAAGTGCATGCCGTTTTAAAAGAGAGACAAATACATCGTCATCAGTGGCAAATAAACCAACAAGCACATTTGCAATGCTAAATGCAAATCATCAAAATGGAATACATTTGGATATCAATACATGGGTACTTGGTAGTGGCTCTACGTCACACTTGTGCTGTTATCGCGAAATGTTTATGAACTTAAAAGCACATAAAAAACAATAGAATTAGCTGGTGAGAAGTTTATCTGGTCAACGGGAATCGGTGACGTACAGATTGAAACCGAATACTGTAAAATTTTATTGAAAAGAGTTCTTTATGTACCAGATTTGAAGTGTAATTTTTTGTCACTATCCAAAGCAGCTCGAGAGTGTACGGTTCAAATGAAAAATAATTGCATTACCATTTATAACAGTAAAGATGAAATTATTTTGTGCGGTGTTAGAGATGGTGATTTGTTCGTGTATGTGCAAAAAGGAACGCGGTTATATTATAGTACCTCAAATCAAAACGAAAATCTTATGTGGCACAATCGTCTCGGACACATTAATAGTCAAAGCTTGCAACTGCTTTGTAAACAAAATATGGTTAATGGGTTAAAGTTGCGAAACTATTTGCCAATTGAATGTGAAATTTGTTTGAGAGCCAAAATATGCCAAAAACCATTTTCGTCTAGATCCCCCGAGCAGCAAAGTAAGTTTTTACTTGACCTCGTACAAAGCGACATACGTGGTCCTATGAGGGTTATGTCAAATGGGGGTGCTAAGTCTTTTTCGGTTTTTATAGATGATTGCTCTCGAAAGTTTTTTGTGTATTTTTTGAAGCAAAAAAGTGATGTCATGAATGCATTTAAGACTTTCAAAGCCGAAGTTGAGACCCAAATGTCAACACGCATTAAAACATTGAGGACTGATAATGGCCTCGAGTACTTAAGTGGAGAATTTAAGAAGTTTCTTTCAGATTCTGGCATAAGACATCAGCTCACGGTGGAGTACACTCCACAGCAGAATGGTGTTGCGGAGCGTGCCAATCGCACGCTTGTAGAAATGGCAAGATGTTTGCTTCTTGGTTCAAATCTCCCTGAATCGCTTTGGGCGGAAGCTTTAAATACGGCAGTATATTTGCGAAACCGTGCTCCAACCAAGATCTTGAATAATGTGACACCCTTTGAAGTTTGGAATGGAAGGAAACCTTCTGTAACTTATATAAAAACCTTTGGCTGTAGGGCAGTCATGTTAGATAAACGTCCTGGCAAATCCAAATTCAAGCCAAAAGGTATTGCCTGTATAATGGTGGGTTACTCATCAGAGTCGAAAGCGTACCGTTTATACGATCCAAAAACTCCGAAAATACACAAAAGTAGAGATGTTAAGTTCTTAGAGAAGGAGTGCATTTCTGAAGACCATTTCGTTGAATTTCCAGCAAAAAATTGCAAAGAAAATCCACCCCAAAGCTCTGAGAAAGTTAAATATTTAATTTTCGATTTCAAGGAAGAGAAGCTAGGTGCTACTCAAGAAGCGATGGAAGATAATTTTCAAGATGTCGATGAAACTAATGACAGGGAAATTGATACTGTAGACGATGTTAATGAACATTTTCAGGATGCTGTTGATAGCCACATAGATGATGCTCCGGGTGTTGATGATGAAGATGCTGCTGCTGCTGGTTCTCATGACGCTGCTGCTACTGGTGTCGGTGACGGATCAAAAAACGACGTTGGACGTGACTCTGTTGCGAGGTTGAAGGCTGCTTGAAGGAAGGCTGGTGATGTTTGTGACCAAGCGGAATCGAGTTCTGGATGCAAAGGGCAAGTAGAAAATGAATATGAAAGACCTACAAAAATTTTAAGATCAGGCCGTATGTACAAAAAATTTTATTTTCATGTCCGACTACGATGATCTTGATGTTGAAAATCCAATGACTGTTCAAGAAGCACTCCAAAGGAACGATGCGGATGAATGGAGTGCGGCAATGAGGTCAGAGTATGAGTCTCTTATGTCTAAAAATACATGGAATTTGGTAGATTTACCTCCTAACCGTCGTGCTATCCGGTCTAAATGGGTTTTCAACCTAAAGCGAGATAAAATGGTAATTTGGAGCGGTATAAGGCTAGGCTTGTAGCCAAAGGTTGCAGCCAAAAACTCGGGCTTGATTATAGTGAAACATTTTCACCAGTTGCGAGGTATTCAACCATACGCTTGATACTAGCCCTAGCTGTGGAATACGATCTTGTTGTTCATCACATGGATGTTACTGCTGCATATCTAAACGGTGATCTACTAGGAGATATTATCATGCAACAGCCGGAAGGGTTCGTGAATGGCGAGTGTCCGAGTAAGTTGTGCAAACTTAAGAAGGCACTATATGGCCTTAAACAGGCAGGTCACGAATGGAATGGGAAATTGTATTCTGTATTGACGAAAATTGGTTTTATTCGCCTCCAAAGCGACAACTGCACATACATATTAAAGAAAGACGGCGAAATCAACATACTATCAGTATATGTCGATGACATTTTGGTAGCCTGCTCTTGCAACAAAACTCTTACATGGGTTAAGAGACAGATCGAACAAGAGTTCGAGGTGGTAGATAAAGGTGAAATTGATTTCTTTCTGGGAATGGAAGTTAAGCGAAACCCAGTTCTGAAAACAATTAGCATTTCTCAAAAGCAATTCATAATCGACCTTTTATACAAATATAACATGATGGAATCCAGAAAATGTAGTACTCCAATCGAACCAGGACTGAAGTTAAAAAAATATGAAAGCTGCGATAAATGTGTTATGGTGGACTCAAAATCATATCAATCATTAATTGGATCTTTGATGTATCTTTCCATATCTACAAGACCAGATTTATTGCACAGTGTTTGCAAGCTAGCCCAGTTCAACATGGATCTTCATTCGGAACACTTGACAGCTGCAAAGCACATCCTGAATTACTTAAGACACACAATGGACTTACAAATTGTTTATAGAAAGACGGGAAAGCCTCTAGAAGGATACGCGGACGCAGATTGGGCTGGTGGTTCCGATGACAGGCGTTCTTAAAAAGGCTTCGTATTTTATCTTGCTGGAGCGACGATAGTTTGGGAATCACGAAAGCAAAACTCAGTGGCTTTAAGCAGCACAGAAGCCGAGTATATGGCCTTGTCTTCGGCAGCAAAGAAGGCGGTTTACATAAGAAATCTATTGGCTGAGCTTCGTCTTTATAAAACTTTAGAGGGACCAACGGTTATCTGCGGTGACAACATTAGTTCCCATCAATTGGTGAAAAATCCTGTGTTTCACGCCAGAAGCAAACACATTGACATCCGAGTTCACTACGTTCGAGAGATATTTCAGAAGAAGCAGATTGATTTGAAATATGTTTCAACTGATGATATGCCTGCGGACATTTTAACCAAAAATTTAAAAAAAAACATAAACACTCTAAATTTTCAAATATGTTAGGGTTGTCTTGATTACATAATAGTTTGTGTGGTATACAATTGAGGGAAGGTGTTGGAATATTATCTGGCAACCATACACCACACACATCATGTACTCAACATCAGAAACGCATACATACATGTTTATATAGTTTTCATTATTCACTTTAATATGAATAAAGTTTTAGTTCTTTTCTTAAACTCAATTAATAAAGTCAAACCTTGAATTATAATTAAATTATAAAGCTGTTCTTATTTTTCTATTTCCCAACAGATTTAATATGTATTTTGTGGATACATTAAATAAGTCACAATTTGAATAAGAAAACATAATAAGTCATAAGAGTATTTGTGTTTTATATCAGTTTCCGTAAAAAAAAACTAAGTCCCCTGAACACTGAATTTTTAAAAAATGCCCATAAAACTGATAATTTTAAATTTTTTGGCTGGCCGGTTTGTGGTATGTGAAAGGACTTTCTAATGTTTCATTTAAGTTAGTTTTTACCACTGTTTGCTTCAAAAAATGTCGTACCGAAATGATCATCATTTTATTCCATAGCTTGTAGAATCACCCATATTTAAAATAAAATACGAAGGGCCATATTCAAGATATGAATACAGTTTTTTTTTTTGCTAAGAATTTACATACAAATATGCTAGGTAAAAATTTCAAGAAGTAAAAAGTAAATTTTTTATTTTGTATACCCTTTTTTTGCATAAGTCAGACGAAGATACATGTAAATCCACCAATAGAAGCATTTTTGCAAAAATTATGTGTTGAAAAATTTTAAGAAATCTGTTTTTTTTTTTTAGGGTTTTGGGTGATATTTGAAACAATATAATCTGTGTATGCCAAAATTTAGTTAATTACCTATCTGGCAAGGCATGTACTGTCAAATTCCATTGTAAGATGGAGTAAAAAACCTCTAAAAACCCGATTTTTTTTAGAATTATTATATAACCATATTTGTCTTGCAACACAACACACGAGACAAAATGGTTCCGAGTTAAAAGCTTATCTACTGGCTTCAAACTGGTTTCTAAAAAGGTAAGCCAGTTGACGAGCAAAGTAAGCTAAGTTGGTAAGAAAATGTGAGTGTATAGCCACTGGCTAGCCAGTACTAGCTCGTATGGCCTCAGCACATGAAAAAATTAATCGATTTTCTTATCCACTTCACTCACGGAAGGATCGGATTTTCGACTGATTTTCATTACATGAGTTTAGATTTCGATTTCGAGTTGTATTAAAATGGTGTCATCAAATAAAATTGAATACAGACACATATTTTTAGTCAAATTTTTTTTAAACAAACATGCAAGAAAAAACAGTTCATTATACATAAACATAACAAATTTTGACTCGACTCTACTCTTTAGGTAGGATTGATTTCGTTTAGTGGTAACGAGATTCGTTCATTACCACTCAACGAAAGTATACTAAGGTTCGCATCAGCTTAGAGGTCCAGCTAGCTTCAATACCACACAAAGTGATCGTAGTAAATAACAAACTTAATACATTATTAGTCTCCTCATATTTATTATATACCTAAATATGTAATGTCTTGTCTTTAAAACATTAAACTTTACCTAAATAGTCTTCTTATTTTTAAAGATTTTAATTTATACCAAAAAGTTTAAACTTTTAATATTTTTTTTAATCAAAATCATTCGGGAGGGCTTCAGCCCCTTAATCCCCCCCCTAGCTACGTGCCTGCCTATCAACTAATTGTTAACCATTTTGTGTATGTAGGTGTGTAACCTACGCCTACCAACCAAAGATACACCAAAACATAGCTACCTGCATAGGTACTAATTTTTGTGCATACCTACCTACTTACAAAAAATATGTCTTTTTCTTAAATATACAAAGTTTTTTTTTAATTTAATTCAACCTGAAAATAGGTATGTAGGTACATTACTTACCTACCTACAATTTTGTATTCTAAAAATGTACGTATCTAAAAAAACCATCAAGTTTAAATGGCTAAAGTTCTCTTTTCTTGAATTCAAAAAAAAAAACTAAATAGAACTTGGAAATTCAAAATCAATCAAAATTAAATTTTCATCCCGAAATTTAAATATTTTATGAACAAAAGGTTTTATTTGTTATTGTCTGACCTACTTACTTTCGAAAAAAATACACATTTCCATCATTCTTTTCTTTTGGAAAAAAATAAAATTCTACCTTCCCTTTGCTCATGTATGTATGAAGGTACTCATGAGCTCACTCTCCTCACTCACTCTGCTTAATACCCTTGTATATGAAAACATATCCAAGGTTAATACCCGTACATGAATATCGCATAAAAAAGGTGTCTGAGTTCCACATTCAGTCCACAAAATTCCACAAATAGTCTAACTTTAGGAGCAAAATGGTTCGTGTATTAATTTACCTGCGGTTCTTGTTGCATCGCCACCTAGTGTGGATGTAACACTAAACTTTCGTTTAGCTGACGTGGTTCCTCTATGTGTATAAACTAAATGGTATAACGCATCAATTGCAAGATATTGCAACTTCAAAAGTGGACAACTTCGAATAAATAGGATTTTGTAAGAAAAAATATATGTACAATTTTATTTTCGAAGTTTGACCATTTTTAAGTACAAGTGACCTTAACTCCAGAAATAATTGTGTTTCGCCCAAGGTATAACAGTGTGCTCTTCAGTGCACGAATTTAAACAAATTCCCCTAGAGTAATAACATTCACAGTATCTTTTTGCTGTGATTTTTATAAGAGTAGGTAAACATCGACCAAAATTTGTGTCTTAGTAGGGTATAACAGACTGACTGAAGAGCCCACTGTTATACCTTGGGCGAAACACAATTATTTCTGGAGTTAAGGTCACTTGTACTTTTTAATTGCATTTTATTCATTCACTCCACTTAAAACAGAAGTAATTTCAATATTATAATATTTAAATTTCTTCATCTTCTTATTGACCATTTTTGAAGTCGCAATATCTTACAACTGATGCGTTATACGCAAAAAAATGTGATAATGTTTCCTCTAGGGAATATTAAAATCTGCAAAATATGTATAAAATATTTTCCGAAAATTTCGTCATTTAAGAGTAAAGAGCCAAAAACCGGTATTTTAAAATTTTGGTGTTTTTATTTAAATAATGCAATTGTAAAAATTATGGCCTATAGAAAAAAACTGCTAATGCATGCTTTTATAATATTACATAATGTAAAAATTTTGTTAATATATTTTTTCGATTAAGCTTAGGGTTTAAAAGCTTTATTCGAAAAACCTTTTTTTTTTGACATTTGACACTATTGAATTCACAATATCTTGTGACTTATGGCTCGTGTTGAAAAAAATTTCATATTTTTTTAAAGAAAATGTTATGATCTTTAAACTGAGTATACAATTTTGATCGACAACTTGTGTTTTTAAGAGTAAAAAGCAAAAAACCAGACATTTGAATTTTTTGTCAAACTTTTTAAAAAATTATATCTTTAAAACAGTTATTTTAAGAAAAAAATAATACTTTTTCTTGTAGAGATTTACATAATGTACAAACTTTGTATTAAGATGTTTTTAAAAATTTGAACCGTAAAGGAGTTATACGTGAAAAATGACCATTTTTGACATTTTACGTATTCGAAATGTCGATATCTTCTTAACGGTGGGTCGTAAGACAAAAATAGTTAAAACTTTTTTGTTAAAAAATGACTTAATCTACCAGTTTTGTATGAAACACTTTTCGATAGCATTAACCGTTTCCGAGTTTTATGTGTAAAACTGATATTTTCGACGTTAAACCTTGATTAAAACTATTGACGCGCACACGATTTCACAATAGACTTTCCCGACAGTATTTCTTATGCTAAAATAAATACAATTGTGTTTAAAAACCTGCACTTGGATTTTTTGGCAGAAAAAGTACAATTTGCCTAGGCTACAGTGGAATAGAAGACGAAACTCATTACATATACGTCACAGAAAATCCGTCAAACTCTATAAAAATCAAATTTATTTAGAAATAGGAGATAAAGAAAGATAGTTAGGGCGTTAAGGCCATATTTAAGGTCATATTTTGCACTTCATTCGGACGGGACGACCTTTGGTACACTAATAGTCCACATCTTAAATTTACTTTAAAGAAGTGTTTCCACGGTGGCAACACTGACAGACCGGAGATATAAGGGTTGCCTTCTGACCAAGTTTTAACATGAAATTTCACATAAATTAGCCTATAAATCGGGAACCAGACATTGATTGATGTCGTGGAATGTCTCGTTGGATTTAGAGTACTTGAAGCCATAGGAATATGTTAATTTTTTGACACCTTCCCCACGCTTGTACGCTGGGGGAACAAAATACCCTCCGCGGATAAGGGTTTTTAATTGTCAGAAAATAATGGTATTAAAATGAATAATGAAAAAATTTAAAGATGAGTGTCGACGTAGAATTTCATATCCTACAGCATATCCGAAGTCCATTTTTATCCATGTATTAGTTTTTTGTATAATCGCTTTCAAAATGGGAAAGGGGAAGGTGGAAGTATATAATATAATATTACCAAATTTCAATGGTATGGTGATGAAACTTGGCAACGCCCTAACTAAGAGTATTTAAAAAATTGTCAGTAAAAAAATTCAAAATTATGTTTTCATCGACGACAATAGTAAATTGCTTCAAATTATGAAGGGATTATTGAATGACAAAGGAATAATGTGCGTTTATTGTGAAAACAATCAGTTATATATCCAATTTCAGGATATTTATGTTAAATTTTTTGCAAATAATACAAATTTAAAAGTTCTCAAATCCAGTTTTAAACTAATAGACGTAACAGATAAAGAACAAATTGTCACTTTTATAAAAAAAACGTAACATAAGATACAACACAACTCAAGAAAAAAGACAATTCAAATACCACTTATAAACAAAAAAATAATACAAAATAATTTATTTACAGATGTATTCACTTTTGCTCCTACTACAATTTACAAACGTTCTGGGGCAGTCAATAGAAGTATCTTATATGAACAGTGAAAATGGTTATGTTATATTCAGGATGGATACAACACTAATAGTAGAAAATTATACGAAAATTCTCCACACAGTAAACCTACAAGACTATAACAATGCAATGAGCACAATAACAGAATATTTTTAAAATCTCATTTTAGAATCGAATAGCGATGAATATCAGAGGCTTGATAAAGAACTCACTTTAGCAAAAAAACGGCTTAAACATTTTAATCCCACATGTCTACAAGGACAATAAACGACAGAGACGTAGATTTATAAATATTTTAGGCTCTGGTCAAAAATTAATTGCAGGGACAATGGATTACGAAGACGCCAAGGACATTGACGAACATCTGAGAAATAAGAACAAACAGGTAATAAAAAATAACAACTTCGTAAAAAATTACAAACAAATCGCAGGTAATAATAAATAACAACTTAGTAAAAAATTACAAACAAATCGTAATCACGTGAATACACAGGAAATTAAATTAAATACATTTTTAACGAACTAAATATAAGATCTAATTCAACTTTATTAACTTTTGACAAATTAAAATCAGTTTTTAAAATTTACGTTGATATCGGAGTTCTAATAAAACAGATAGAAGAAATATCAGATAGTATAATACTTATGAGTAGATTAAACATATTAGCACATCAAATTTTTTCTAATGAAGAAATATCAGAATATAAAATATCAGCAAGAATGCTGCCTTATATTAATAATACGGTTTTTTATAAAGACGAAACTTATTTTTTGTATAAGCCTTCCTAACTTTTCCGAAGATGAATTTTTCAATGCTTTAATAATTCCATTTCCAAATAACAAATTTGAATTTGAATTTTAGATTCCGAAATAGAAAGAATAATAGTACATAAAGACAATGTTTTCGAAAATCAAAACGGAATCGTAATAAAAAGCAAACTTAAACTTCATAAAAACAAATGTATTCAAACAATTTTAAAAGAAAATACAGTATGTAATTTAAGAATTAATAATTCAACTTATATTGACAAAATGTATGATGATCTAATTTTAACAAAAAATGTTCCTACAATAATAATAAAACAAAACTGTATCAACCATAAAACAAAAATTACCGGAAAAAAAATTTAGTAATTGCAAAATTGAAATTGAAAATGTAACTTTTATAAATATGTACATTTAAAAACTATACTGATAAATTTATAATTCCGAACTTAAACACTAATTTTAAAAAAATTATAAATACTTAAACTTTAGACAAAGTACATGCCAATTTCATTGAAAATAGAGAAAATAAAGAATATTTGCAATATAAACATACAACAACTACAACAATTAATCCAAGCATTACTTTTATAAGTTTAATTTTATTTGAAATTGTCAAAACAATTGCTATAAAGAAGATAAATTGAATAAAAGAAAAAGAAATAAATGTTGAAAAGAAAAATAAATATACAAAAAATAAGGCATATCCTGCAAAATTCTAATAGAGTTGGGGGTATTTTAAAGAAGTTAAAATAAACAAATTCCATTTCCCTTTTTCATTGTAACATTATATTTCTTTTGTATAATATGTCCAATAATATTTCTAAGTTTATTCAAAGTTGCAATCGTGAGAAAAAAAAGATATAGTCGGGGAGACGGTCATAGGACGACCTACCCTCATCTCTTTACCAGATGAGAGGTATACAGTTTTTTAAATAGTGTCCAAACAAACAGTTTGCGCATGGGTTGCCTAAAAAATAGTGGGCCCTTCATAGGGTTACCACAGTTTAAAGATAAATTTTTGCATTTATTCAATTATCTGATTGCGCTTATGTGGTAGGCCAAAAGGATATTCAAAAAATATATTTAATAAGGGTAAATTAGGGTGAACGTATTAAAAGGTCGAAATTTTATTTTCTAAACGGTCATAGCGACATGACTTTTTTTGCAATCGACAGATGTTGTTGAATACATGAAATTTATATATGACAATAAAAATTGTCAAAAATTTAAAACTCGAGATATGAACGTTTGAAAGTCAAATATGGCGAAATAGATGTTTGATAAAAAATTTACTATAAATCGGTGTGACGTTCTATTGAAATATATGGTATGTCGTTATGAAGTTGATAAATAAAAAGTTGATAGTTATCTGTCAAATCTTAAACTGAAGCTTTGCTTTTGGCAAAGTGAATTTTTGAAAAATATTTTTTTTTTTTTTAATTTATAGGTTGTTTTATTTTAATTTTTGTACCCTTTGGTATTTTCATTGAAATTAATATCAAAATTCAGATATTTCTCCTATATAAGCATGATAGTACCAGGATTTCCACAAAAACTTGGTTAAAACTCAGGGTTGCCACACTTTAATATTTCTCTTTGCGTCAGAGAAAACATCAGGTATGTACTACTTTCTGCCACACAGATGCCTATACATTTGTTTCCTTGGGAATATCTTAACAAAATTGTCATTTTCCCATCAGTGCTTTGTCGAAAACCTCTCCAAAGCCTCCTTAAAACAATAATGAAGAAATTTAAATAATAAAATTAGCTACTTCTGTTTTAGATAGTTTTTTAAGCTTTCCAAGGTATAAGTAGGTCTAGATTGAAAAGGCCTTGTTATGCTGTATGGAATATTTTTACAGAAGGTCTTAAATAGCAGTCAAATATGATGTGATTTTCAGATGCATTACTTAAACACTTTGATTAGAATTTATTGAGGTACTTTATCAAACGTTTGAGCATAGAGAATCCGAAATATGCAAGAAGTACACCCTGATAAAATAGTGCGGTATAAGAAGATAAACAATAACAATAGAAAAATTCTTTTTGTTTTTTTGTAAAGTGCACTTTTTAATATGAAAAATAAATTTGGAAGGTTTTTGCGACCTAAAGTGCAGATGTGTTTCGCTCTGACAACAACAATTGAGCTCTTCAGTAAGAATTGTTGTTGCCTTTCTTAGACACATGTTTTTAGTCGATGGCTACCGACGTATTTACAAAATAAGCTGCACTGATGTGCTGCAAATTATATAATATCCAGGGGAATTTGCTTAAATTCTTTCACCTAGATAGTTGTTGTAATTGCCCGTGGTGTGGCATTTTAATAATAAGAAGATAAACAATAACAATAGAAAAATTATTTTAGTTTTTTGTTAAGTGCACTTTTTAGTATGAAATATTAACGCCGACGTTTTTTATATTTTTTTTATATTTGACTGATAGTGAAGTTTGTGAAATTGTAGAAAAGAATAAAGAAAACAACAAATAAGTGGAAATTAAAAAAAAGAAATATTAATTTTTGTTGAAAATGTCATAATATTTATAGATCTATTTGGGTGAACAATATTATAATGTTGTATGGTTTTAATTTCTTTGCATTTTTAGCCGAAAATCATTTCCCCAGCCCTAGGAAAAGAACACGAAATCAGCTGTGGGCGAACACAATTATAATATTTAAATAATAAAAGGAATTTCAGTTTGATTTTTTTCATTATTTTGAACGCACACTGCACAGCAAGAACAAAAATAATAAATTATTTAACGCTATCAAAAAACTCGTCGTCAAGAAAATCGTTGCATTGTGAACTGGGGAACGATTCTATAACTAGAAAAAAATGACAGCGATTCACGCCACGCTCTCGTCATGTAATGCGACAGCGTGTCGTGCTTTACTTGACCATTTTACTGCGCAGGTCTGTTTAATTTTCTCTGCTCATCTCTTTAATTTTGAAAGATACACAAAAAAACACGGAATTCACTGAAAAAAAAGATGTACATGCTAGCGTTGTTGTCATTATCGCTGCTGCGAAGCGAAGATACTGATGCTGATGCACTAAGGAGGGTGAGTTTTGTTTATAGCTTCGCTCATCGTAAAATAGAGATGAATTTCCGGCGATGGACTTTCTTTTAATGAAGTATAATCATGGATTATTTTGCTTTCATGGCTTAATGTCTAAAAAAAAGTATTTCATCTCTGGTGAGATAAAAAAGAAAGATTTTTAGGTATAAACTTTACTTCGGAAAGAAAAAAATTCTGAATGTTTGTTTTAATCATTGGAAAAATTTCGGTGCACTTATAATAAAAAAAAATCTATTGCAAAATGCAATAGGTTAAACATAAAATGTACCTGTGACTTCGAACTCAATGATAAATAGTTAAGGGATTATTGTTTGTTTCTATGTTTTATGGTTTTATGATTTGTGGCTTAGCAATAGATATGTTCCGGGGGAGATGCATTTATATTTATTTTATGGCGTTAGTGTTTATTTGATATATTTTTTGACCTGTGGGTATTTTTTACGAGTTTTAATAATTTTACCTACGAGTTTTTACGAATGAATTTTTTCATCAGAGGGAATTAACGTAATTAAATGATACTTGCTTTGGTTTGAAATTCAGTTTTAAAAAACAACCAGAAATTAAACAACGACATTTAAAAGAAATCTCCACGGATTCATTTAGAAAAGGAAAACCTATTGGAAGCCAGGCGCGGAAGATAGTTGTTAATATATATAATGACAAATTGGAAGAAGCCAAGAGTTTGTTGTTTGAAAATCCTGTGAGTAGCGCAACCTCGCACACCGTGGAATTTACTGGAATTTCTAGACGATCAATCAGAAGAATTATTAAAGAATACGAAGAGACAGGGGTTGTGAAATCACCAAATAAAAAAGTACCACATATGAGGTGGAAAACTGGACTAGACGAATCTCTCAACAGGATTCTAAGAAGGAACGGATTTACCTACGAAAAATCGCAAAACAACTGCAAACTTTTTTGTGAAAGTAATGATATTAAACTCATGCGAGTGAAGTATCTGAGAAAAATCAGGGAGTATAGAATAAAGGGAAAGGCATTTATTTGGACGAAAGTTATATTCATAGCTCACATACAAGGCCAAGTGCATGGACTGATGATAGTAGCAGTGGATTGAAGACACCAAATTCAAAGGCACAGAGGTTGATAATGGCGCATGCAGGTGGTGAAAAAAAATAAAATTTAATATATATGTAAATGTGCAATTATTATTTAAATTATATCATTGTTAATTATATTATATATACTTTATTATTATGTTGTATATTTATTTTTGAAATACAAATTTATAATAATTATTTAACAGTAAAATAAATTAATGTAAATTATTCATTAAAACTTTTTGTTGTTTCAACTTTTTTTCTATGAAGACAACGTTCATTCTTAAAAACTCGTAGGTAAACAATTATTAAAACTCGTAAACACTGATCTATTAATATTTTCCCAAAACCCCACTGGTCAAAAAATATATTAAATAAACACTAACGCCATAAAATAAATACAAACACATCGCCCCCGGAACATAATTGTTGCTTAGCCACAAATCATAAAACAATAGAAAATAGAAACAATCAATAATCCCTTAACTATTTATAAATGACTGGTTCTTTTTTATATTAAACCCAATTGCATTTTGCAAAAGATTCCTTTTTATTATAAGGGTGCTGAAATAAGTCAACCCCAAATTAAAAAAAATTAAACTCATACATTTAATCTCATTTTAATTTTAAAGAAAAACAAAGTTGAGTTGGGCATACATTTAATCTCATTTTAATTTTAAAGAAAAACCAGATTGAGTTGGGCATTGTAAAATTTAACGAATAATCTTTTCTCATTAAATATCTTGCGCACCATTTTTTTTCTCTTAAATCCTCTCTCTGCGCAACCGACCGTTGGCCAACTGATTTGGTTCAAGCTATATCTGATTTTTCTGATGCAAAGAGA
The DNA here is from genome assembly GCA_949320155.1 of Melangyna quadrimaculata. Taxonomy (NCBI): domain Eukaryota; kingdom Metazoa; phylum Arthropoda; class Insecta; order Diptera; family Syrphidae; genus Melangyna; species Melangyna quadrimaculata. Next base: position 117,918,993 of record OX439484.1, read on the forward strand.
AATATAACCAAGTTTTTGTAGAAATCCTGGTACTATCACGCTTATATAGAATTATCTGCATTTTGATGTTAATTTCAATTCACTTTGCCAAAACCAAAGCTTTAATTCAAAATTTGGCAGATACTGATACCTATCATCTTTTTATTTATCAGCTTCATATCAACATACCATATATTTCAATAGAACGTCACACTGATTTATAGTAAATTTTGTATCAAACATCTATTTCGCCATATTTGACTTTTAAACGTTCATATCTCGAGTTGTACATTTTTGACAGTTTATGTTGTCGTACATAAATTTCATGTATTCAACAACTTCTATCGATTGCAAAAAAAAATCATATCCCTATGACGTACCGTTTAGAAAATAAGATTTCGACCTTTTAATACGTTCACCCTAATTTACCCTAATAAAATTTAAAATTTCAAAAAAATCCCGTATTTGGAAATTTTTAAATTTAATTTCCTTTCATAGTATATTTTTTGAATATCCTTTTGGCTTACCACATAATCGCAATTAGATAATTAAATAAACGCAAAAATTGATCTTTAAACCGTGGCAACCCTATGAAGGGCCAACTATTTTTTAGGCAACCCATGCGCAAACTGTTTGTTTGGCACTATTTAAAAAACTGTATGCCTCTCATCTGGTAAAGAGATGAGGGTAGGTCGTCCTATGGCTCCCCGACTAATAATTCAATTCCCACATTGCAACATGAAACAATAATTGTTATTTTCATTTTAATAATAAATGTCAACATAGCATTCTAAGCATTCTACGAAACAACTGTAACATGAAACAATTGTTATTTTCATTTCAATAATATGTCAACATAGCATTCTAAAAAACAACTGCAACATGAAAAAATATTGTTATTTTCATTCTTATAAAGCTTCGGCAGTTCTTAATCATTATTAAGCGAAGAGGTTGTCTTCTCTTTTATTTCTATATGCTCCTTGGCAGATCACAACTTACCACAGGATACGAAATTTCTACCGCCTTATACAAAAATAAACTCAAACAAAATTGTGACCTATGCTCTGTGACCCTCAAAAGTCAAAACGGCAGAATGGGGCCGTTAATTGTATTTGTGTTTGTGACATTACATACTAGCAACATTACATACAAGCAACTAAAGGGCCCAGTTTTCGTTTGTGGTATACACTTAAATGCAAATAACTTTAGCAAGCTATTTTAAGGTGCTACTAAACCCATCCCCAACAGCTTACAGTGTCCAGTATGCGGCGCAATTTATTCAGGAACATCTCTTAGATCAGGAAATAACTAGCTATGAGCTTAAGTTTGCCCTACAAAATGCGAAGCAAAATAAAGCACCAGGTCCTGACCGTATAACTACCGAGTCTTCCGAACTTAAAGAGTATATTCTTACATCTTACAACTGGAAACATACCGCAAGCCTTCAAAGACACAATTGTTTTCCCAATCTATAAAAAAGGAGAAGCTAATATTCCCAGTAATTACAGAGGAATCTCCTTCGTGAATGCTATCGCTAAATTGTTTCCCAACATACTTTGATGACATATAAATGCTTGCGTAGGGAGAAATAGTATACTGAGCGAATTTCAGTTGGGCTTTCGTAGGGGCTACTCAACAGTAGATAATATTATTTACTCTAACCACAATAGCAAAACACTATTTGAGCAACGGTAAAAAGCTTTATTTGTTTTTTGTGTACTTTAAAGCGGCATTCGATTCTATCGATAGAAACGCACTTTTATTTTAACTCTCACAGAACGGCTTGTCCACAAAAATGCTAAAAATCTTGAAAAATATGTACAACAATACACGTCAGAAGGTTTGGGATGGATATTCTCTATCGGAATGGTTTGAGACCTTATCTGGAGTGAGACAGGGTTGTGTGCTTAGCACGATCCTATTTGCAATTTTGTTGGACGATATAGTCGCTCACTTGCTAGCAGGAAGTCACTCTGCAGGTCTTACCATCAAAGTACTCCTTTTTGCAGATGACATTGTTTTGTTTTCAGAATCGCCGCATAGTTTGCAGTTAATGATAAACAAACTTTGCAAATATTGTAAGACATGGAATTTGACTGTAAATTTAGAAAATTCCAAAATAATGATCGTACGAAAGAAGCAAACGTAAATGAAAAATGGTTTTTTGATGGGCAGAAAATAGAAATAGGCTTAGAATACAAATACCTAGGGGTTCTATTGAAGTCTAATATGAAAATGGGATGCCATTTAGAAAAATAGCTGGCTTCTGCAAAAAGCTTAACCCTCCAGTAGGCGCGTGGTCTACGGTCGTAGACCAACCTTCTTTAAAATACCGCCATTCTCAGAAAAAAAAAATTGTTTTGTATTTTCGTTCACAACAGCTGTAGATAATTGATTGTTCTACGTTTATTCTATGTTTATTTTTCACGGGGGAGGACAGATGTCAGATATATAGGTGTTCAAAGTCCCTTGGTCTACGATCGTAGACCACGCGCCCACTGGTGTTACAAAATTATTTCATTAATTTTTGTAATTGTAAATGAGGAATTGTACATTTTTATCTTTTTTCTTTAAAAAACGTTAATTTATTATAGAATATCGATTCAACTAACGTAGAAAACTAGTTTTGTTTGTTATAAACTTTTTTCAAGTATTTTTTTTTTTTTTTATAAAAAATGAGAACGAACAATCTTAAAAATGTTAATTATTTTCGTTTAAATTTATTTTGTTCAGTGTATCAATAATAGTTTAACTTAAAGTGATGAAGTGGAAATAAAAATATGTTCTTCTATAACCTGACCATGACTTTAATTTTATAAATTAATTTGTTCTTAGCTTTACTGTACTCTTTGTTAGTTGTGAAAAATGAAAAAAATGTGATCACAAAAAATATGGTTTTCAAAGCCTTATATTTTTTTTTTTTTTGTTTTTGGTATAATGTTTCTTTTTTTTAATTATCCACTAAATTTGGTCAATTATTTGATGTCAAACAAGTTTTTTTTTGTTATAAACTTTTTTTGAGTATTTTTTTTTATAAAAAAAACGATTACGAAAAATCATAAAAATGTGAGTTATTTTCGTTTACGATTTTTTTTGAGTGTATTAATAACCGTTTGTCTAAAAGTGATGAATATTGCAAATAATATGTGCCTCTACAATCTGACCTCGATTTGGATACTAAAAATGCTTTACCAAATATTTTTTTTTTTTTGCAAAATAAAATGGAATGGTAGACCACGCGCCCACTCGTGTTCCTTTTACTCACGCACCCACTGGAGGTTAAATCATGCTTGCTGGCAAAGCATTTTAAGAAATTCGTATATAAAGGCGTCAGCCGAATCTGTCATGCGTTCGGAGATGTGCTATAGCTGTCAAACATGGGGTTACAGATCTTACGAAGAAGTAGAGAAGCTTCAACGTTTTTTTCTAAAGAAAACTTTTTAGATTGCCGTCAAATACACCGAACTATATAATTCAACTTGAAACTGGCTTACCATCACTGTTCATATACACCCTGAAATTGCACTGCGATTATGTTATAAAGGTTCTAGGCTACAGTCATAACCGAATCCCTTTGGTTATTACTAAATATGTTTTTGAAAAAAAGATTGACTGGGTTGCAGATTGGAATATACTGGCGCAAAAATGTGTGTGTGAACTGAACCTACAGTGAACTGATGTCTTCGCATTAAAATCGCAAGTCGATAACCTAGTGGAAGCTTTTGACATTTACCACCGTAACAACTGCATACCAGGGACTGTTTTAAGAAAAAATCAGAACTACCAATAAACCATTAACAAAATTAGACAGGAAATTTTCGTTTTGATTTTTAATTTTAATAGTTTCTTAGACGTAGCCCGTTTATCGGCTATTTTTATCGACACTTTCTTAATTTTGTTGTTCTTACCGAAGGTAATTTTACCACGCTAGCTGAAATAATTTTCAACGAGCCAAATATGAATTTAATTTTTTTTAATTTTTGGAAAAGCAATTCAATATTGTTTGTTCTCGCAGAAATCATAATATTGGTCCGTATTTTTTGCAATTAAAATTTGATCTTTTTCTGTACAAATTCTTCACAAATTCTTCTGCATAAGGCTTTTGAGGAAATTTGTTTGATTTTCCTGCTATAAAGTATTATTTCTTGTCGCAGTTAATTAACTGGAAAAAAAATTTTTGGAAAATCATAAATACGTCGCTTAAAAATGTAGGTTTACAGTGATTCAAAATGGAAAAAAAAGTGTTAAATAACAACTACCAGAAACTTTATTTAGAGCTACCAATTTCAAATATCAACTACCAGAAAACATAACATCTACCACTTAAAACAGTCCCTGCTGCAAACAGCAAGCGGTATCATCTATTAACAGGATTATATACCCAGAACTAAACTTTAACCTTGGCCAAAATAATTATTTCAGGGACGATTTCAGTTTGGAAGCAGTGTCCTTGATTTGCAGAGCGAGGGGTGACTTACTGAATTTAAATGGAACGCCATACAACAAAACTGCCACTCCTTTTTGTACGTTGTGCAATCTTAAGGCAATTGAAGATGGTTTTCATTTTTTGGCTATCTGCCCTGTTCTTAAAGAGCTTAGGCTGTGTTTTCTTGGTTGTGTAACTCTCACCATGGAACATTTAAAGAGCATCTTAAATGGAGCTTATTGGGAAAACCTTTTTAAATATTTGAAATCAGCAAATTACCGGTCTGCTGTACTTAATGAGTAAATTTAAAAAATAATATACAAAACAAAAGATATCATGTTCCTATTAATGTTTTAAAGTTGTTTTTCATTATGCTAAATTCAATTATTATTCCGTTTTAACTAAACTAAGAGTCCTTAAAAATTTGTCTAATTTGATTTTCCTAATCTAAAAGTCCAAATATAACTACTATAATTTGATTTAACTAATCTAAAAGTCCAAAAAATGTAACTTAAAGTCATACGAAATTCTGTTTCAATTTCAACTGGACCTAAAGCCATTAAACTAAAAACTGCCAATTCCGTTCTAACTAAACTTAAAGTCCTTAAAAATTTTCAAAATTTGTTTGAACTTATCTTTTTTTTAACTAAAAACCATATGGAAACTTTTTTTTTTTTATTAAAAAATAAAAGTTAGACACAAATATTGTACCATAACGTAACATTACCAAACTTGAGAATGCTTGATTTCAAAGAATATTAGGGGTATTCACGATCTGGTGCAACGAGCCTAGTAAAAGTGCGAAATTTTATTTTTTTTAAGTGGATCGTGAACGCACTTTTCTTATCTTCTTGCAACACTAAAGCATTTTGTTTTTATTTCGAACATATCTGAAAATTTCAATTTGATTTAATTTAAATTTTGTTCATAAAAAGATGCCAAAAAAACGGAAAAAGAAAATAATTCCAAATCTTAATTATCGTCCGAATTTTAAATGGAAAATAATAGTAAAAGATGATGACGACGTCACATCAATACAATCAAGATAGCAAATTGGATGTATCCAATGAACATACCTTTGTATCTGTTTAACGTAATCAAGAATGAGTGAGCTGTCAAAAACACAATTTACAAATTTTACAATGTTGTATTTTTCTGTTGCAATAGGTTTCGGGTGTTGCTAAAGTGCGAAACTGTTGTAAGATTGCACCTTGTATATTTTGTTGTTGTAGTGTTGTAAGATTTTACACTTTTGCACTTTTACAATGATACTAGGCCAGTTGCATCGGATCGTGAATACCCCTATTGAAATAATAAATCAATGCTATTGTTATACTGAAATGTTTAGCAAGAATGCCCCTCAGGCAGATGACATTACTTGTCATGCCTTATATTACTTATTCATGAATCGTATCTAAAATGAAACTGATGTACTTTTGGAAAATATGAATAAACATCTATCTATCTATCATTACATACTTTTATATAAAATGCCTCAAATTTCTCTCACAAAACTCTCACTTAACTTTTTGTTTGTAACTTGTAACGTCCGTCACCGTACCTCTGTATATGAACACCATAGTACTATAATGAAGAGCAAAACGGGTAGCGGCATTTGTATTACCTACGACCCTATCTTTTTTTTATTTATTCAGTAGCAGTAAACACAATATTTTAACTATTTAAACTGTTTTTTTTTTAGAGATTTAGGATATAAATGATTCCTTTACAACTATAATCTATATAAAAGTTTAACAATAATCATTTAAAGTAAATAAAGTATTTTGATCAAGAGAACGCTACAAACAAAAACCCTTATACAACACTTAAACCTAATATTGCAACACTCCCATTTCAAGAATTTTGATAAATATTTTTAAGAAGTTGACAGATGTTTTATTAGTTCAATATCAGATAAGTTACAATTTTGAAAAAAATTCAGTTTAGAGTTATTTATGAGAGTGTCCAAAAAGTTGATATTGGATAATTCATGTAGTTTCTGGGTTGAGTAGTAACGCGGTAAATTAAGCATCATTTTAAGAATTTTGTTTTGACATCTTTGCAATTTTAATTTATGAGTTTTGGCACAATCATACCAGACAGGCGCACCGTACAATAGGATCGCTTGAAAAATGGTTTTAAACATAATTAGTTTATTTACTTTGCTGAGTTTCGAGTTTCTACAAATAAGAGGATAAAGAATCCTAATGTAAATATTTATTTTATCAACTGTGGTAGATATATGTTTTTGGAAATTGAGTTTTGTGTCTATCATAATGCCTGCAATGCTCGGACCAATCAATATTGACAGAGCCCAACGGAAGTTGTACATTGCCCGGTAAAAAACATGATTTTCGGCGTGGAGTAAACCAAATCGCCTGCGTTTTATCAGGGTTGATTTTAATTTACCATTTAAAAAAATAAATTTTCTAACTGAATTAGAGAAGATTGCAACTTTTGGTGGACATCTAAGTATAAAATCCCTGATGAAAAGATAGCCGTATCATCGGCAAACATAGCTATTTTGACGTCATCACCAAAAACAGGCAAGTGGGAAACAAATATATTAAAAAGGATGGGGCCAAGAACAGAACCTTGGGGCACACCAAATACAATATGTTGGATGGCAGATCTATCATTTTGAACATTAACTAAAAATTTTCTATCACTTAAAAAGCTTTGAATTATTTTGATTATTGGCATCGAAAAGTTGAACACATAAATCTTATGTAGCAAAGCATCGTACCACACCGAGTCAATGGTTTAGCAATGTCTTAAGGTATTAGACTAGTCGATTCTTTTATCATAAATTTTTCAGTGACATGGTTTTTAATCCTGACAATTTGTTGGTTTGTGTTGTGGTTTCGTCTTAAACCGAAAACATTTTATATTCAGTTAAGTGATTGTCGAGTTTTTCTTGAATTATTCTTTGCAATAACTTACTAAGGCAGCTGAGTAGACTGATAGGCCTGTAGCTGCTAACATTGTCCTTAGGTTGGTATAACTAGTGCTGTTTTCCAGCATTCTGGAAAGTAACATTACTGTAAACACCCATTGAATATAGTAGTTTAGCATTTTAAAACAAGTTGTGGCCAAAAGATTTGCTTTTTCTTTTGGGGCAGTATAAATTTGGTTTGCACTTTGAGAGGTGGAATATTAGAATCTTTTTTTTATTATTTTGGTAATCTTCCAGAAGGGTTTACTCGATTTATGAAAGGAGGAAAGTAAGCCGTTCCAACGATAGTTTCTGAAATCAGAAATTTCTTTTGCAATTTCATTATTTAAATATTTAACATTTTGAAGGAAAAAGTCATAACGATAACGGAGCCATTTACGCCTTTCAGAGTTTCTCAAACGAATTAAAAGCAAAATGTTATCTGGTAGTTGTATAGCATGACTATCAGCTACGGGTAACTTGGGTATTGCAAAATCGGCAGCTCTGTTTACTAAAGAAAAAAAGTTATCACATAAATAATCAACTTGATTCTCATTCATAGTAACATTAGATGTTAAATCACTCATATTACAGTTTTTGTTTATAAAAGATTTAAATAGATTCCAGTTTCCAGCGGAATAATTGTAGTAAAATCTGGTTTGCCTGACAGGTGCTATGTTGTTCACCATAATATTTACGGGGACATGGTCAGATCCAAGATTGTTATAAGTAAATGGCCTAGTACAAGATGTTGGTATATTAGTAACAAAAATGTCAAGAGTTGAAGGACTCTTAGATGGAGATGTAGGAATATAAGTATGGTTAGGTGGATACAATAATGAAAAACTTGGATAAACTTCATTAACTTCATATAAGAGCAGTCCAAAGTTGATGGCGACAGTTTAAGTCACCACCCATGATATTTTATTGCGAAGTCTAAAGAGTTTTTTCATCACTTTTAAATTGAGGGATTTTATCAGCGGTTCTATTACCACCAGGGAAATAGGCAGAAAAAACACTCACTTTTGAGTTGTTGCCTAAAATTATATCTTCACCTATTATCTCGATACAGCGTAGGTGCAAGTTAGGATGTACTGTGTGTTCGATTTCTTTTCTTACTAAAATAGCTACACCGCCACCTTTGAGGTGCCTTCTGTCCAGACGGCAGCAATTGTAATTAGGACAAGAAAATGATTTGTCAATTTTCAACCAGGTCTCTGTAACTAGCGCAATATCAACTTTTTTGTTTACAATAAAATTCAAAAATTCAAATTTTTTTTCTGTGATGCCTCTTGCATTCCAAGTAATTATATTAAGAGAGTTAGTAGTCATATTAATTTGAATAGACATACTTAATAGATAAAGATGTGATGACGTTGAATTGTTCAGATTAAGTATGACAAGAGCCAAGTTTAGTCAATACTTCATTTAAAAGAGAGTTGATCTCGTCGAAAGAGAACAATTTGTTGCTATCATCAGCATTTGAAGTTGGAGGGTTCTCATGTGGAACCTGTGGATGATGTTTAGTTTTCGATGTCGATGCTGGTACATGAGAAGCTGAGTGATGATGTGAAGGTGTTGGTCGTAAAGGCAACGGGGGAAAATGGGAAAGAGAATAACGATCAAATGAAACATTTTGCTGCACTTTTGGCATAGGTGGTGTGTGTATGTTGCTGGCTTTGGTAGTTTGGCGGTGGGAAGAGATTCTGTTGCGAATGTCCAAATATTGTTTACGACTAATGCAGTTAGGATCGGATGATGAGGATGAGGTCCATTGCAATTGGCGCAACGAATAACCTCAGCAGAAGTACAGTCATTGGTTTTGTGGTTGCCTGAGCAGTTGGCACAAAAACTTTTTATGTTGCAGTTCGAAGAACCGTGACCATAAAGCTGACAATTATGACACTAAGTTACCTTTCCGGGATTATGTCTTTTAAATTCCCAGCGGATAAGAGATTTAAATAAACTAGGATAGCATCGCTTAAGTTCATTAAGTTTAATTGTACCTCGTTCAATGTAAACGATATATATGTAGTTTTTTGTATTGAGTGTTAGTTTTAGAAGTGGTGGTAATCGGTTTTACGTCGATACACTTAATACCACAAGATATAAGTTCATCTTTTATTAAATTTTCGTTCATTAAGTCAAGGCCTGACAAAATTACCTTTAGAGGTCGTGTTTCTTTGCGGGAATAAGAAAAGAATTCACATTTCATTTTAGTTAATTCGGTTTTAATTTTTTCATAGATTTCTAATGAGGGTGATATAATTTGTTGCCCGAGGAAAATATTTTTAATTAAATATTTATCAATTTCTAAATCTTTTAGAATGGCGCGCACTTTTACACTAGTAGATTTAAGCACCACAATCGGGGGGACACTTTCTTTAATGACGTCCGATCGTTCATTATTATTTTCACCATCCATTTCATCCGTATCGGCCATAAGGCTTTGCAACGTCTGATAATAGTTTTGTCTATTATTCATTTTGGAAAAATAATCGGTTTTGGAGGGAGTGGGAACATCGCCTTCACCATTTTAAGTTTGTCCGTAGTTGGCGGTAGATGGAGAAGACTTTTTGCCCCCTACAGGCTATGGTCGCTACTAAAAATAATGGGCACCATGATAATACTATAGTTTTCATAGACAAAATTCGTACACTTTAAAAAAGTCTAATTTTAATTGAAGTTATGTACGTAGCAGGCAGGAGGCGTGACTTTTTTGGAAGCGGAAGCACTCAACGTAAAACTTAAAACTAAAAGTCCTTTATTCAAGATAATATCGCTTTAATGGGACTTTATTATTTATAAATGCAAAAAATAATAATATAATTCAAAGGTAGTTAAGTTTTGAACGTAAAATGTATACTTCTTTTTTTTAAGCAAATTTATCTATGATTATAGAATATTTCCTTGTCTCAGATCATTTCGCTTTACTGGCTGAACACAATGACGACGTAGCTGCATTTGCAATCCGTGCTGCAGTATTTGTCAAAATATTGAATTCACACAAATTCAATGTTGCGAACACAATGCGTCGCAGCTGCTATCGCATCATCGCACCGTATCGCACAAGTTGGTCAACTTTTAACTTTTGCTGCACGCTTTCACATTCTCAATAGAAAAGAAAGAATCTACCGCGAGGAAAAAAAATTATTTCTGTTTTCATCGTTTTTGTGCTGTGTTTGGCTATAAAAACAGTGAATTAATGTGAAACAATTATTTAACAATATATAAGAGGCATAGGTATATTTTGGAATTTATGAAGAAAAATGATCAAGCTGTACTGCTGCATTGTGGGCACATAGAAAATAGAACGTACGAATTTTTTCTACTTGCAGCTGCAGTTCTTGTTGCGGCACTACATTGTGTTCAGCCAGTTCATTGCACACAAATCCTCAACTTTAAATTCGTAAACGAAACACCAACCACCTTCTGATGAATAAACATTTACATGTTGACAATGCGATTTGCACTTACACAGACAAAAAAAAACACAATTTCGAATTAATAATTCTTTGTTAAAACTGTATAATTTTTTGAATTGCTTAACGGAAACACTCATTCCACTCAATATATGGACGCTTCGTCCCTGGTACTTAGGTACCTCTAAATATCTCTTAAGTGTGAAATAGGTATCTATAATCAATTTTCACATTTAAGCAACGTAACTTAAACCCCTCGTAACTTAAACGCCATTCACGCCATTCACGTTTAAAGGCTACGCAAAGCCAACTTAAATATATTTTGACGCATGAGAATAGTTTTTTTTTATGAAAACAAATTGTGCGTAGGTTCAGTAAGGAAATATGTATTTTAATTGTTTTGATTGTTTTTTTTTTTAAGAAAATAATATAAGAAATAATGATGATTGGTTCCAATTAAATAAATTGAGTTGCTAAAAATTGTTTTATTTGTTTATTTCCCCACAAATTTTCTTACCAATATATATAGGTAGGAAAGAAATTTCTGAAAACAAAATAAAAAAAAAACAAACCAAAATGGAATGGTTTCCCAGCAAACATTTTTCTGAATGTTCACAATATTCACCAAAACAGAATACTATTATATTCGATAAACCCTCACTTTTAGTGAATCAAATCTGAAAATGCCCAGAAAGAGGATTTTTTCGGTATGAAAATTGTAAATATTCGTTTTCCTTTCATTAAAGTGAATAAAAGTGGACGCGCACAAGTAGGAGAAGGGTAGGTACATAAGATTTTTTTTCTGTATGAACATAATCGAGATTGAATTTCCCTTCATTATAAGTGAATAAAAGGGGACGCGCACAAGTAATGGCTAAAACAGATGTGCAGCGAGTCTGCACGCATCTCTACATGCAGAGCTGCACACGAAACACATGTGCATAGTTTCTGACATTCATGAAGCATAGTTATGTCACACACTAATACATGAACGCACAGCGTTGCCGATGTGACACAATAGTGTTGGAACGAGATTTTCTTCGTTGGACGATGGCAGGATGGCAACGCGCGTCGCCTTCTGAAATCGATGATTATACCTGTGTGTGCCCGAAATGACTTGTTTTATTTTTTATTTCGTTTTTGTTTTGGAGACCACAGGAAAATTTTGTTTCGCATCAGCAGCGTACTAGGCTTAAATGAATACGTACAAAAATTCGAGGAATATTCATCATCCCTGTTACATCCATTAATAACAATAATAATAAACAATTACAAACAGACAGTTTTCTGGAACCTCATAGCCATAGCTGACTTTTAAAAGTATGTGTAATACAATCCATATATAATACTTCAATAAAATTAACCACATTAACACATACAACAACTTGGAGCGGCCAATACATATATAAATAAATCGGGTGGCACAACGGCTCATGAAGAACCAGGGCCTAGTGACTAACAACTCGCATCCATTCCTGTGTGCGCCTTTCGACAGGAATGCAAGGGACGTACAATTTTATGCCGAATACGAACGGCTAGACGAGAAGCACTTATTCGTGACAAGTGATACTCTTGGAGGATTTGTCAATTCCTCGCAAGAGGCAGTAGCCCTGAAAAAAATTTTTTAGTTTTTTAGGTGGACGAGGCTGGGAAGCGATCCCAGACCTCCAGCGTGACAGTCGAACGCACTAACCATTACGCTACGGGCTACTACCAATACATACCACACTTGATTTATCCATTCAACTGTGGTGCATCATAAAATCAATCTATCTGTCTAATTAAATAAAATTAAATAAATAATAAATTTAAAAATATTTTCGCTTGGAAAGAGTCAGAGTGGTGGTCTCTTTCTTTCTGCTCCCGGCTTAAAATAATAAGTATACCTTTACATTCATAGGAACCTTAGACATTTGTATCCATTCTGCATAAGATAAAGGTTAAAAAGTGTAGAACGGTATAACCAGGCTTCGACTCAACTCAACCTAGTCAGCGAAATCGAGTCGAAGCAAGCCAATTTCAATAAGTTTTTTGTTTGATTGTTACATATGAATGAAGCAAATAGAAATGGTTTGCCGGATTTTATTAATTCAAGACGCGGAGACATTTAAATGGGGCACGCGCGGGGCCCCTCGAAGCACAAGGCCGTGTGCGGTGGCACACTCCGCACACCCCTTCCGCCGCCTCTGTCTGCGACTACAGACGTTGTAGTGATAACAGAATTGAAGTTTGTTTTTATATGTAGTATTCAAAATTAAGCAACTAAATTTAAAGATTTATAAAAGTGGTATTCTTTTTAAGGAACCTTAAAATTTCTAAATCGAATCGGGCAAAAATCATTGGGTAACGTAACCACGTTTATGAATCATTTTAATGATTCAAAAAAGACCCATAAACTCCGTAAACTTAAGCGTCCTTTTTACATTCGGCACGAGTACGATAACTTAGGCGCCAAGAAATAATAACGGTTTTTTGCAGAACAGGCCAATATAAGGAGTTTTTTTTTACTATGGGAGGGGGGGTCTAACTCCTCCGTTTGGGCGTGAGGGCCAATTTTATAAAAAAGGTACTAAAAATGAAAAAAAAAAAAATATTTAAAGATAACGGTTATACTTACAATTAAGTTTTATACCTTATTTTAAAGCCAATACTTTGTACTATAAACTAGTTCTTAAATCAAGTCAAATCTATGCATAGTTTTGAAAAAAACGGACTTTAAACTCAAAATTTGGGAAAAAAATCATAAAAAAATATTTAAGTGTAATTTTTCAAAACAGTTAAATTATATATTAATTATTTTTTGCTGGAATTCGTTGCTCTAATTAATTCTTCATTAAAAAATGAAAATTACCGAAGCTACTTTTTTATAATTATTTTAGTTTCAGTAAATTTACTTGGTCTTACTTTTTTAGACAGCGCTGTCAATTTTTTGTATTTTCGTTGTCCTAGTGCATTAACAGTATGATAGGAAAGGAGGGGCATGCTGTCCCCCTGCAACCCCCCTGCTTGGTCCAGTATAGGATTTGGGGTGGGTGCAAGTTTGGGTATATGCACAGTTTCTTATGGATAACAAATTTTCCATACAAAAACTTCCAAGCAATCACATTCCTAGTGCATAAACAGTATGATAGGGAAGGGGGGCATGCTGCCCCCTGAAACCCCCCTGCTTGGCCCAGTATAGGATTTGGGGTGGGTGCAAGTTTGGGTACATGCACAGTTTCTTATGGATTACAAATTTTCCATTCAAAAACCTCCAAGCAATCACATTCCTAGTGCATAAGGAGTATAATAGGGAAGGAGGGGCATGCTGCCCCCCTGCAACCCCCCTGCTTGGTCCAGTATAAGATTAAGGGTGGGTGCAAGTTTGGGTATGACACAGTTTCTTATGGATTACTTATTTTCCATACAAAAACCTCCAAGCAATCACATTCCTAGTGCATAAACAGTATGATAGGGCTTGGCCAAGTATAGGACTTGGGGTGGGTGCAAGTTTGGGTATGTGCACAGTTTCTTATGGATTACAAATTTTCCATAAAAAAACCTCAAAGCAATCACATTCCTCGTCCAATTTGAATAACTAGCAAAGTTTCAAAATATTAAAACTTAAAATGTACAGAACACAATTTAAATCTTGTGTGAGACCATTGTATATGAAAACTATAGTATTATCATGGAGTCGTTTTTATTTTCGCTGGATTTGTACGGCTGGTGGCGCCTGTGTTTGCAACATGTTCTATAATTTTCACAGCGTAGACATTAATTTTTAGAAAGAGTAAGTCTTGTTATATTGTAAGGGAATAAGGGAGTTAGATCTCGACTTTCAAATTTGTTTCCTCAACAAAAAGTGTTGAGAGAAGTTGGTGGATTTCGACACTACGTGACTCAGTAGTCGGCGCTTCTCATGATATTACTATAGTTTTCATATACAATGCTGAGAGTGAAAAATGTACTAGAAATTTGTAGCAGTTTTGTCAATTTTCTTGCGTTACGTTACATTACGGCTGTTTAGTTAAGTATTTGTATTGGTTATTTATACAAATTAAAGTAACGTCACTTAAAGGCAACTTAAATATTTATGCAAGCTTAACTTAATAACCTCTAAAAGGCATTTTTAGATAATTTTATAGATACGGCTGATAATGTGTAAATCCTTTGGGTTTGGAAAATATAAGTTTGTACCCAATTTAAAGTAAATTCAATTATTTCAGCTTTCATTATCTCATTTGTTTATTGCATTAACCAAGTAGTAAAGCGACTTACCCTAACTTTTCGTACAGTCTTCCTACTATCGTTGCGAATATTAATGTTTACAATGACATTTTCTCCATGGGTGTACCAAGCCTTATCCAAATTCGCCCGAAGACTAACGCGACCCTCTTGTAGTAGAAATGGCTTATCCACTGCGCCTTGTGGGCCTCGACTCTCGTACTTTAATATAGAAATATGATTGGCAAAATTATAAATGTTGAAGAGTATGAGATGAAATGTTAACTTACCTCCTGAAAAGATTTGCTGTAGTTGTAGAATGGATTACTGGGACATTTTTCAATTTCACTCTTACTACGCCCAAAGCGACCACTAAACCGAAATGATTTTGGTGATAACCTCAACTTGGGAAAGGAATCTACCCGTTCTGATTTTCGTGGTTTAGTGTTGCATCCGGTGTTGGTGGAGCTCGTTGTTGTATTCGTTGCAACAAATGGTGCCGAAGGATGGTTGTCCTCATTTGGAGTTTTCCGAGGTGGTGTTTCTGATTGAACGGTTTGTTGTGATTCTCGCAGATGTTGTTGTTGGCAGTCGGCTTGCATAGGGGGGGGAAGTAGGTGATCCTTTGAAACCGGTGGAGATGTTAGATTGTTGATTAGAGCTGCATAATTTTCAGGCGCATTTCCTGGGTGCACATCAGTACGGTAAATAACACGGACACCCATTTTAACGGATGCACGACGATGAAATTTCTCTTCAGTCTTATCAGCTAAAGGGATTAAAGTATTTAAGTGAGTTTGTTTATTTTATTGTCGTATTTATAGACTTTCTCTTACTTAAGACAATCATCCAACTCAAAAAAGTTATAAATAAACATTGTTTGTGGTGTGTTGTATGTACTTGATTAATATTTCAAAATTTGACATGTGAATTGGTTGTCTTAACTTTAAATAAAGTGACATTTTATTCAAATAAAAAAAGCATATTTACTTAAACTTTAGAACTATAAAGAAACTGTCTAACATAAAAAGTTAAAAATTATACAAGTTTTGTGACTTTTTACATCACTAACTATACTAGGTATAAAAAGTTAAAACCCTTTTTATGGAAAAATGTCCTTTTTTTAGGTAAAACACGTAAAATATTACATTTGACATTTTAACCAAATAGAGTAGGCACCCAAAAATATCTGTGGTGTAGGGTGTTTTTTAAGAAAGAGATGCAAGTGCGTGTTTTATCATCCTTTAATTAATTTTGACACTCATAAAATATGCCAAAAATTACACTTGAAAGGTCGACTATTTCGATGGTCTTCCTTTTCGTAGAAACCCTTTTTCTTCTCTAACGGTTACGTTTTATCTTTCTATTTGATGGAGGATTCTCGTTTGAGTAGGTATATTAATATTTTAATTTTTGGGTTTTGTTGGCAAAATACGAGTTTGGAGTTTTGAGTATATATATAATATGGAGTGCTCGTTAACATTCCAAAAACGTAACCATCATAGGGGGCGCGGTAATCTATGCGATAATTCAATTTTCAATATAGAGAGGGTTTTTACAAAAACACCATCATAGATGCCAGCTGTCAAAATACCCTCTCTATATTGAAATCACGCCCCTATCACAGGCTCAAGTACTACAATGCAATAGGGATAGGAACGAGCACACCATATTATATATACTCAAAGGTTTGGAACTCAGCAGAATAGTAGTACGTTCTTGCCATTTGAACAATTTTTATAGAAAAAATAACAACAAACTTCGAACAACAAATAATGACATCGTGCGTCGGTCGTCGTACACTGATAAGTTAATCAATTTATTGCAACTCGGCATTAAATTTTGTCGGTATACCTAGGGTTGCTATGGCTGTATAAGTAAACCTAGGACAAAAAGTTTTAAAATCCCGGACATCATCTACCTTTAAAAAGAGGACAAAATGAAATCAAATACTAGGTCCATGAACTCATACAAAAATGTATTTCATATTTAAAAAAACATAAATTAAAATAAAGTATAAATAACATTGTTATGTATATTTATCTTCAGATTAATTTTTTTTTTTCAAAAACTCATTAATTCAACGAAGCCAATCTTTCACTAACCACTTACAACCAATACGGATTAGTTTGTGTTCTTGTAATCCATTGAGAAAAAACAGGTGATGATAAAACAGCTGTTCTCAAAAAATAAATCTCAATCTATCCCAAAAGTTCTCGTATACCTAGTCAGGTCTCTGAAGAAAAATGTCAAGAAAAGCTTACTTCAAATTTAAATTTTACCTATACAGTTATGGTCGTTCACAAACATACGCAGATATACATATATCAGCGCAGCGTGAACGTGGATATTGCTATTAATTATAAGGTCATACAATTACTCACAGCTTAGGTTTTTGTAATTAAATTTAGTTAAATTAAAAAAAAAAATGTCGGGTAATAATCTTTTATTTCCCTTTATCCATTGTTAGTTTATTAATTAGAACACTCTTTCAATGTTTTTTTTTTTTTTAAATTTCCATCGACCATTTTCAGATAAACTATAGGCAAGATTTTCAAAAGTGAAATTTGAATTTTTTAATCTCGGTTATTTTAAGCAATTAATTTACATCTAAAATTCAAATTTAATTTTTCAAAATTTTAGTTTCTTATATGTAAATACAAAATTAGCGAGGTTGTGATTGGCCGAAACATTTTTTTAAGTTCAATACAAAATTCGTTTTTTAATTAACAGTCGTAGAGGTCTGCAAATTACTAATGAATTATAGCTATATGTCCTAGGAACTTGTATAAAAAAATTATATTCCTATTGTACCGTTGAGCTGAGAAATTCACAATATAATATTGTTCACACATAATACTTAATAACATGTGGGTGTGTGCATGGATTGATTTAGTTTTTTTTTTTTTTTATATTCCACGCGCGAGTTAACATAAGCAACTAATGTCAACTTCATCGCAACCAAATTTAATCAAGTTCCGTTGACGATGTAGAAAACATAATTAAATCTTTCAATCCAGAACCAGACATAAACAAAAACAAGACAACAACGTTTGGTTCACACGACTTATGAAAAAAGGAGAAGATAACAATATGGGAACGCAATGGATATGAAAGAGAATATCAAAAGGATATAAATAGCGCCACATCGGAAGATGGACTTCACTCCTTTTTAACATCGGCAGTTGATCAGTTCGGATCATCTTAACTAATATATAAAAGTCTTTTTTTGTTTTCTTGTCAGTTTGGCTGTACGGGTGTCCAAACTAACAACAAAACAATCAAAATACTAATTTTTTTTTATGTCATCAACAATGTCTATCCATTGCTATCCGATAGATGGCTTCTAAAAAAAAATAAACTTAAATTTTTTTAGAAATCTTTAACAATAATAAAAAAATGTTGCCTATATAAAATTTGTTTTTTGTTTTTTTTTTTATTAATATCTTTTTAATTAACAGTCGTAGAGGTTTGCAATGTACTAATAAATTATAGCTATATGTCCTAGGAATTTGTCTAAAAAAAATTATTAATTATATTCCTATTGTACCGTTGAGCTGAGAAATTCACAATATAATATTGTACACACATATTACTTAATAACATGTAAGTGTGTGCAGGGATTGATTTAATTTTTTTTTATATTTGATCTCAATAGTATAGCCATTAATTTGATACGTCACTTTTTAATCTACCACCTATATTAGCGTCACAATTTTTTAAAATTCTTAAAAAATGGAATAAAATCCATAGAAATGCTCCGCCTTGTTCATTGTCAACAATCTTCTACCAGTGGAGAGCACCGTTATCTCAATTGAATTTCTAATTGGAGTTCTTTTAATATACAAAATCATAACTTCATTTCTACTCAGACGATTATTAAAGTTTTGATCATGGAATTTAGCTATGAGATATGGCTAAATTTGTGTATACAAATTATTGAGGGGGTGAACAATTTCATACTAAAAGGGTGTGTAAATGACCCGTCAAATTTATATTACATATATTAAATTCAAAACTTGATGAAATTTTTTTTATTTCAAAAAGCTAATGATGTACGTTTATAGGTGTAACCTTCTTCTATAAATATGTCAATAATTTTGTATTTCTAAATCTAACGGGAAAAAAGTACGGGTAATTTAATAAATAAATCACAAAAAAAGCTACATTTAGACAACTTTAGAGGTTTCAAAATTGAGCAAATTTTAATAGTTCATAATAAATTATACATGAAATTTAAATAAAAATTTATAACTTAAATTTGTGTGTAAAAATTATTGCAAAATATTAAAAAAATGTGTACTAAAAATGCGTTTTAATGAAAAATCAACTTATTTTTGCGTAATTTAAATTCAAAATTTAATCAAAAATTTATATATTTGAAAAAAAAAAAACAAAGGATGCACATTAATAGGTGTAGCTTTCTTTTACAAATATGTGATAATTTTGTATTTGTAAATCTAACGGGAAAAAAGTAGGGGCAATTTAATAAAATAAATCACAAAAAAGCTCCATTTAGCCAAATTAAGAGGTTTAAAACTTGAGTTATACTTAATAGTTCATAACAAATGATACATGAAATTGAGGTAAAACCTTATAATATAAATTCCAGTGTTAAAATTTTTGCAAAATCTTAAAAAAATTCATATTAAAAATGTGATTTAGTGAAAAATCAATTCAATTTTTGGTACTTTAAATGCAAAAGTTAATGAAAAATTGATAAATTTTGAAAAACAAAACAAACACACCAATTGCTCTAATCCTCTTCTAAAATATTGCTAATAAATGTTTAGTAATTATTGCAACGAAAACCACTCTAAAATTAGTTTTATTGATTTATTTACCAAAAAATCATGCCTTTTCAACGAATTTTATTTTTATAATTTCACCACGCCCATAAAATATTTTCAGATTTAAAAATTATAAATCCTGAAAATCTGATAAAAATTTTGATATATAAAAAATAAATGCGCTTTGCTCACAAGCTGCACAAAATAATTTCAAATATTAAAATTTTACATTAGAAATTTTAAAATTGTCAATTTGTGTGCATAAAATTGGCTATAAATCGGAAAGTACGAATTCGAATTTCAAAGTTAAGATGTCGATGGAAAGGTCATTGTCTCTTTATTGAAATACATACAAAACATTAATAGACGTCCATACAATTTTAAAGACTAATACTCTTAAACAGATAAAATAGCATTATTTTGACTTAATAGTGAATATTGTTACTTTTTATTTAACCGATTATCAAAATTTTAATTTTGTAATAATCGATACGAATCAGCAATTGTTTTGGTATATAAAACATATTTCTACGATAACCAAAAGCTCTAATATGGATTTTTAAACATAACTGAAAGAAAAATTTTGCAAAAATCCAGTCTATTGGTCGATAATTTTTTTTCTTATTAATATTATTATTTTGAATTATTTATTTTGCTAAAATATTCGTAAAATACCTGTAAATGGCCATAACATGGGTAATACTTTTTTGATATTTATAAATGGGGTATCAACTGAAAGGCTATAAAACATAGAAAATTATAAAAATAAAAAATAATTCACTTTCATCACAAAATAATTTGTTAAAAGACAAAGAATTTGCCATGAGGCAAAAAATTCATACCTTTTGAGTGTATTTACTTAGAAAGTTGTTAAAAGTTAATGAAAAATTTATAAATTTTGAAAAACTAATGATACACAATTAAAGGTGTTACATTCTTCTACAAATATTTTACTTATTTTATTTTTGTAAATTTAAAGGGAAAAAAAGTAGGGGCAATTTAATGAGATAAATCACAATAAAGCTCCATTTAGCCAATTTAAAGAGGCTTCAAACTTGAGTAATACTTAATAGTTCATAACAATTGATACATGAATTTGAGGTAGAAATATATAATTTAAAATGCTGTGTTAAAGGTTTTGCAAAATCTTAGAAAAAATTCATTCAAAAAATTTGATTTAGTGAAAAATCAATTCGATTTTTGATACTTTCAGTGCAAAACTTAATACAAAATTGATAAATTTTGAAAAACAAAACCAACACACCAATTGATCTAATCCTCTTCTTAACTATTGTTAGTAAAAGTTAAGTAATTATTACAACAAAAGCTACTCTAAAATTAGTTTTATTGATTTATTTACCAACAAAAATGCAGAATCGATCATGCTTTTTCAACGACTTTTATTTTTATATTTTCACCACGCCCATAAAATATTTTTTAATTTAAAAATTATAAATCTTGAAAGTCTAATAAAAATGTTGATATATTAAACATAACTGTGCGTTGCTCACAAGCTTCACAAAATAATTTCAAATATTAAAATTTTACATAAGAAATATTTTTGACAGATAAAATCCAGAAAAAATTCAAAATTGTCAATTTATCTGCATAAAATGGGATATAAGTCGGAAAGTACTTATTCGAATTTCAAAATTTAGATGTCTTTGGAAAGGTCGTTGTCTCACTATTTAAATACACTCAAAATATTAATAGAAAACCATACAATTTTAAAGACTGATTCGATTAAACAGATGGCAGGATTATGAACATGTCCAGAAAAAATCGAATGGAGTCCAAAAAATCTATGTCCACATGCAGCGACCGACATGGCGAAAAATATAACTTTTTGAACAAGACATGAGCGTTGTACAAAACTTAGCTATGAGATTTGACGTTTCAAGTGCGTATGAGTTTTTTGCCTTGTTTTTGTTGAATGTGTTAGTGAATGTAAGAATGTTGGAAAATATAATAAGTAGTGATGAAAGGCTAATGAATGGCATGACATAATTCTCAAGTAAGTAAAAAAAGCTGGTTGTTGATTGGATTCTGGTGGAAGGTAAAACCTTAACCAATCATGTTTGATTTACATGGTCGGTGAAAATTTAGTTATGCTGAAATCAATACGGCGAATACTTTCACAATCTCCCAAATCAGTGAGAAACATTCGCTCCGTAGAGTAAATCATTCACATGTATAACAAAAATAGTAACAGCAATGCTATAAGAGCAAAAACTGCCGTATTACAGCTCCTCTCTTCTGTGCGTTGCAGGTCGTGTGTCGAAATGTCAAAATCTAAGGGCACCAACCGATTAAGGAGGGTTTTATTACCTTATGTCTCGGCCAGCACTTTAGCACCAACAGAAAAGAAATTTCACTTTTCAATTTGAAAGGTGTCGAAATGTCAAGATCTGAGAGCGCCAATCGAATTGTGGATTTTGCACTCTAAGTCCAATGGAAATCAAAAAAATCGCACTTGACAGTTGACAGTGATGATCGTGAAATGTCAAAAATCCGAAAAATCACACCTTTTGCTTTGACAGTTGATAGTTGGGGGCGAGATAGCAAACCATACAAATTTTTCAAATATTTTCTTACAAGTAGGTGTCTTTAGCATAGATATTTAGAAGTACGTGAATAAGCTTTTATATTTATAATAATTAACACATGCACAATATTTCTATCCTTTGAAAATTGAGAACATGAATGATGTTGAAAATTTATTGATGTCGGGAATAAGTTTTCCTGGGGAATCGGGCGGTCAATTCATCGAATTTATTTCAGAGATATTCAGGATAGCAGAAATATTTTCAAGGAAAACTATTTTCCACGGGAAATTTTTTTTTTCAAGATTTGTTAACAAACTATCCTTTATCGAAAGGGACCCGGGCAACGCCGGGTGTTTCCGCTAGTTTAATATATAAATATAATAACTTGTAACCTATTTAAGTTAAAATTTAAATAAAGATTTTTTTTACATGAATGTGTAAATATAATAAAATAAAAACATTCTGTGACAAAAACTTCATAAATAAAGTGGACTCTGACGAATAGAAGCAGGTAAGTAGCCACCTTTAAAAAGAAGACACTACAGGATTATTAGTAAGAAATTATAAAAAAAAGTGAAAAATATATATATAGGTTTATAATAATATTGAAATTAAAGTGAAAAATATATATAATTATAAAAATGGCAACTAACGTAGAAATATTGGAAAGTGCTATCGAAGTAGCTGTAAACAATCTTTTAAGCTCTCAACTTAGTGAATTGCATAATGAAATAGCAGGTCTAAAAATAGATTTAAGTAAAGTCAAAAATGAATCTAGTGAAATAGATTTTGAAACACAAAAAATAGATCCAAACTTAACGGACAATGAACCACTAGAAATTATTAAAAGTTTGCCAGAATTTCACGGTAATTCAAATAGTTATGTTAGTTGGCGTGAAGCAGCACATAACAGTATGATTTTATATACACCGGGTAGCAAAAGATACTTTGCGGCCTTAACTATATTGCGAAATAAAATACAAAATTCAGCAAATTCTGTTAGAACGAATCATGGCACAGTCTTAAATTTTGACGCGATTATTTCAAGATTAGATTTCGCCTTTGCAGACAAAAGGCCAGTTTACATTATAGAATAGGAGTTGAGCATATTAAGACAGGGTCAGTTATCGATATTAGAATATTACAATCAAGTTAATGAAAAATTAACGTTACTCATTAATAAGACCATAATGACATATGGCAATAAAAATGAACTAACAGCAGAAATGAACAAAACTAATAGAAGAAATGCTCTAAGAGTATTTATAACAGGGTTAACAGGTTAAACACTATATTATTCAGTCTACAACCAGAAGACTTACCCAGTGCATTATCTAAAGCACAAGAGCTAGAAAGCAATAATATACGCTCAAATTTTGCTTTACAGTTCTCTCATAGGAATAAAATAGACAATTCCAATCATTTACGCTTTGCTCAAAAGCAAAATACTATTCAACAAAGAAAACCTACACCAATGGAATTAGGGTCATCTGCACACAAACCAATAAATAATCATGATGTTAATAGATTTAAACAAATACATCAACAAACGAATCCTAATCCATTCCGACAACCGAATCAATTTTACCCTCAGAATAATAACTTTCAAAGAAACTTAACTGCACAGCAAAAACCACAAAGACCTCTGTTTAAAAGGGATAGGGAACCGAGCGCATAACATAGCTCACAACCGCCAAATAAAGTCAGATTAAATAATTTAGCGGAAGATCATTTTTTAGACGAAATAAAGGACTTCCCCACATCTACAGACAATTAAATGGGAAGTTCTTAAAAATTTTAATTGATACCAGGGCAACTAGTTGTTATTGTTGTTATTATTAGTAATTAAGAAAAAAGTAAAAACAGTAAACGGATTTACAATTATTACACACTTTTATGAAGTATATATATTTCATAAAATAGTTAGATTCTATGAGATAGAAAATCTTGAAGCGGATTTATTAATAGGATTCAACCTATTAAGATCAGCAGGAACACATTTAGACTTAAAAAATAATCTATTAATATATAGAGATAGGAAAGAAAAAATGTTTATGGAACATGAAAAGCAACCCGATGAAGTTGTATTACAAAATAGGAAATCAGGTATATCAGAAAATTGTCAGTCAAGCAATAGCAATCTAGACACACAATCCATTATTAGCAGGGACCCAAGCACTTGCGCTCCAAATAATGAAAATAATAAACAATCTTGTATGACATTCCTAAACGACGAGATGAAGAAATAAATAAATTATTAAATGATAATGAAATAGAATTATTTCGGGAAAATTTAGTTAGGGAAACAAAGAAATATATTGGGGAAATGCATTCAAAAATAGATATGACATTACCATTCCGCACAGATGTTAGAGCGGAAATTAAAACACAAAATGAGACAGCAATATGGAGTAAGCAATACCCTTATCCTCTCTCAGCAAACAACTTCGTAAATAACGAAGTAAAGAAATTATTAAAGGAAGGTGTTATTAGACCATCGAAGAGTCCATATAGGAGTCCAGTATGGGTTGTGCCAAAAAAGGGTCTCAATGAAGACGGCACAACAAAAAACCGTTTAGTGATAGATTTTAAAAAATTAAACGAGAACACAATTAGTGACAAGTATCCTATTCCAGATACGAATGTCATCCTTAGCAATTTAGGAAAAGAAAAATTCTTTTCCACCATTGATTTAGAAAGTGGATTCCACCAAATACTCACGAATGAATCAGACATTAAAAAAAACTTCATTTTCAATTAATAACGGTAAATTCGAATACGTCCGAATGCCATTCGGATTGAAGAACGCTCCTTCAATTTTTCAAAGGGCAATGGATGATATCTTAAAACCATTTATTGGAAAAATATGTCACGTATATATTGACGACATTTTAGTATTTTCAAAGAACATGGAAGAACATCGAAACCATCTAAATCAAATTATAAAAACGCTGAAAGAAGCAAACATGAAAATATCTTTAGAAAAGAATAAATTCTATGAAACGCAAGTAGAATTTCTTGGTTATATAGTAAGTAAAAACGTAATCACCACACATCCCGACAAAGTAAAATGTATAAATGAGTTTCCAGAACCAGACACTCAGACAACTGAGAAGTTATTTAGGAATGACAGGATATTTTAGGAAGTTCATTGAAAACTATGCCCAGATAGCAAAACCACTTACGAAATATCTTCAGAATGAAAACGGAAGAATATCCCAACACATGAGTAAGAAAACAATTGTGAACTTAGACCAGGAAGGGCAAGAAGCATTTAAAAAACTAAAACTACATTTAAAAGAAAATATTAAATTAACACAACCAGACTTCAACAAGAAGTTTGTACTGACTACAGATGCGAGTAATGACGTGATTGGCGGTGTGTTAAGTCAGGAAGAAAAACCTATAATATTTATTTCAAAAACTCTGAGCAAAACAGAGCAAAGTTACGCCACTAATGTGAAAGAACTATTTGCAATAGTTTACGCCTTAAAAAACTTAAGGAACTACCTTTACGGTGTTAGGAACCTAGAAATACATACTGACCACCAACCGTTAACATTTGCGGTTTCAAAGCGCAACTTTTATATTAAAATGAAACGTTGGCATGCGATTATTTAGGAATACGCTCCAAAATTCATATACAAGCCAGGGAAAGATAATGTAGTAGCGGATGCGTTAGGCGCCAGTTATAGCTTTCATTGAAAACCATCATTGAAACACAAATCAGTGAAACAGTGGAATATTTTCTGACAAGTCGGTTATAGCTACATATCATGAAATTTTATTTCATCGAAAATTCCATTCCCCATACAAAAAACAACTTTGAGGTTAAAGTCGATCATTGAACGAAAAACTGACAAACGAGAACAGGAAGAGAAAGGAATACATTTCATTGGAACGAATGTGTTCCACTTTTGGGAACAAAATATCAGCTGTTCATTGAAAACGATTTTCATCATTGAAAAACAAAAAATGATTTTATATGAAAGTTGTAAAGAAAACTAAACATTTTTTTCACTAAAAAAATTATATAACTGACAACCATCATTTTGGTACCAAAACGCCATCAGTTTCATTTGTTTAAGTGCATCAAAATTGAAAGACAAAATTTTCAATGATGGTTTTCAATGAAAGCTATAGCTGGCGCCTTAAGCCGACAAAATTTAAATCAAATAACTGATGCTAGTAGCACTAGCAATACAATCCATTCGGCAGAAAGTAGTAACAATACTGTCATACATAAAACACAACAAGTTCTTAATGAATTTAAACAGCAAATAATACTAGCTAAAGGTAACTATACGATACACGAGAGAGTAGAAAATTTTAATGGAAAGATAAGACACAAAATGGAATACAAAGAGGCAGGAGAGCTCGTGCCAATACTTAAAGAATTTTTACAACCAGGGACAGTGTGCATATATTGTACAATAGAAGATTTGTATGATATTAAATCAACGTTAATAGAAACGTTCACTAATAAATTTTTACATACAGAAACATTAGCTAATGATGTAACAAATAGGGAAGATCAACTAAGTATAATGGAAGATACCCATAAACGTGCCCATAGGGGATGGGAAGAGAATATTAAGCAAATAAAGAAACAATATTACTGGCCAAACTATAGAAAAGATTTTAAAGAATATGTTACAAATTGCGAAATTTGCAACACAAATAAGTATGATAGGCACCCACAGAGAGTACCAATTGGAGGGACTCCAATTCCTATCAAAGAGGGGAGACAGCTCCACATAGCTATATTTTACGCTGAAAATTTAAAATTTTTAACAATTATAGATGCATATTCAAAGTATATATTAATAAAACATTTAGAAGACAAAACTAATCTTTACGATAAAATACTAGAATCGTTACAGGTATTCCCAGAAGTAGAAACAATATGTTCAGATAATGAAACCACATTTAAATCAATCATATTCAGATCTTTAATGGATAGGTTAAAAATAAAAATATTTTATGTTCCAAAAGGTCACAGTACGACAAACGGACAAATAGAAAGAGCGCATTCTACGCTCATAGAAATTGCAAGGTGTATTAAGAAAGAATACGCATTAACAAGTAATCTAGAAGCTATAATTAGAGCAACAATCCAATACAATAAAACAATACATTCCTAAACAGAGAATAGACCATATGAAATAATGATTAATAAAGTCAAACATGATTTATCACTTGCATTAGCTATCACACAAGAGAAAATGTTAGACAACCATAATAAGAAAAGAAAATGTAAGGATTACAAACCTAATGATACAGTTTACATAAAAACAATAGGAGACAAATTTCCCAAACTTAAACATAAATACGTTAAGCAGAAAATTCAGGAAGACTTAGGGAAAACAGTAAAAATAAATAATGAAATTGTCCATAAAGACAATATTAAAAATTGAAATATTTTCATTACAGACAATGGATTAAATTACTACTTACGTTAATAGGAATAATATTCCCGATAGCAAACTTAGAAATTATAGATTATACAAGGGAGAACTATATGCTCATAGAAAACGGCAACACAGCAATATATAACGAATACAGTAATATATTTCATGTAACAAATCTCACATTTATCAATGAAATAATGGATAAGTTAGAATTTAACAAAAAATCAAAAATATTAGAATATCAATATACAGGAATAGTCGTAGAAGAGGATACAGATACCCTCACAGATATAAATATAATCAGAAGTCTATTAAATCAACTCAGAGTAAAAAAATATAAAAGAAGTATTGACATAATAGGAAAAGTAATTAAATGGATCGCAGGCAATCCACATCACGATGATCAAATTTTAGTAGAAAATAAGTTAGACGAACTAATAACAATAAGCAAGCCGTCATAAACTCTCAGGTATTCGAAGCAATTCAGAAAATGACTCAAATAATTAACTTAGAAAAAAACTTTTTACAAATTAGGTTATTACAAGAAAGAAAGAAACTAATTATCGAGCTACAAAACATGATTCAAACCATTGCCTTAAGCAAAGCAAAAATATTAAATCCAATCATACTTAATGAAAAGGATATAGAAGAAATTAGTAAACATGAACATGGAACTATGTCCCTAACAGATCTAATTGATGTTTCGGAGTTTAAGATAATGCAGACACAAGATGTCATTGTAGTTTTAATTAAATACCCAGTTGTTAATAAAAATTGCGAAATATACGAAACAAGAGCGATAGCACAGGAATATGGAAAATTAATTATAGAAAAAGAAATTGCAAAATGCCAAAATATATTTATTAGTATAAATAATTGTAAAACGGAAATAAACTTTAAATTTTGTAAATTAAGTAAAAAACAAACATGCTTGTCAGAATTGTTAAACAAAAGAAAAACCACTTGTAATAAAATAAAAGAAAAACAAGCAAACTTAGAAATAATTAAGGACGGAACAATTTTAGTATCCAATACACACAGTGTAAACAATACCATCATAAATGGGGCATATCTAATATTATTTAAAGACATAGTTATAATCGATAATAATACATATTATAACCCTACACAAACAATTATTAATTATATGAAAACACATTCCGTTGATCAATACAATATTGACAACTATTTTGAAAGCACTAATGTTGAATTAAAGTTTAAATTTGAAAATATAAATACTATTGAACATTTAACTAATATTGTAAAAAATACACCAAGTATTCCAATAAGTATAATTTTTATTATTATTGCTATTACAATCATATATATTGTATTTAAAACAAAACAAATTAAAATAACTCATAATATTATACCATTAGAAGAAGTTAAAACTCCATCAGTAAAGGAAACTATAACAACATCAGAGTTAACTCCAGAGATAAACGAACAATCAACATTAGTAAAAGATAACGCAGACATTGTAGCACGCATGTGTAACGATCTAAAGGAAATGGCACGGGACGTAACATATCTAACAAAGAGGGGAGTTAACATTAGCAACTAATGTCAAAAAACGACGATGCACAAAACATAATTAAATCTTTCAATCCAAAACCAGACATAAACAAAAACAAGACAACAACGTTTGGTTCACACGACTTATGAACAAAAGAGAAGATAACAATATGGGAACGCAATGGATATGAAAGAGAATATCAAAAGGATATAAATAGCGCCACAGCGGAAGATGGACTTCACTCCTTTTTAACATCGGCAGTTGATCAGTTCGGATCATTTAATATATAAATATAATAACTTGTAACCTGTGCTATCGAATACGCGGAACAAAGAAAGGGCAAATTTTGCATTTTCTCCGATAGCCTTTCATCTTTAAACGCGGTACTTAACCTTAACTGCAACCTGATTCCAATCGTAAAAATACGCAACAAGCTTTGCCAATATAACTCCAAGATAAAGCTTGTTTGGATCCCTAGCCACGTTAACATCCCAGGTAACGAAGCAGCTGATGCTGCTGCAAGACTAGCCACCAACTCGCCCACTACCTCTTCAAAAGTCGTCAACCCAAATGACTACCTCAAACCAATTAAAAACTCACAGATGGAAGAATCTCTAAGCACTTTCAAAAATATAAATAACTGTTATTCAAACATTATTAACACTTCTCGTATTCCAGTCCACATGCCGGCAAATCTCACCAGACCTGAAACAAGAGCAATCATCAGACTAAGGCTTGGACATACCCACCTTACCCATATCCACCTAATCGATAAAAACTCAACCAACATCTCCTGTTTATTCTGCAACAACCCACAAAAAAATGACAATAGAACACCTCCTAAACGTTTGTCCAAACTTCCAACCAGCTGACCATAGGATCAACCGGACAGATATAATAAAACATCCCACATATGAAAATTGTACTAAAATCTTAGAATTCTTGATGAAAACAAACCTATTATGTAAAATTTAAAAATTCAAAAAAAAAAAAAAAAAAAAAAATGAAAATTTTGTAACTTACCATTGCGAAGGCTGATGGCTCAATTGTTAACGCCTTCATATTTACCTATTTTTTGTAATTTTATATTGCAATAAATATTATTAAATAAATAAATAAATAATAAAATTCATACAAAATCGAATAAAATCCATAGAAATGCTCCGCTTTGTTCATTGTCAACAATCGTCTACCAGTGGAGAGCAGCGTTATCACGATTAAATTTCTAATTGGAGTTCTTCTAATATAAAAAATCGTAACTTCATTTCAACTCGGACGATTATTAAAGTTTTGATCTCAGAATTTAGATGTGGCTAAATTTGTGTATAAAAATTATTGAGGGGGGGTGAAAAATTTCATACTTAAAGAGTGTGTCAAATTTATATTACATATATTAAATTCAAAACTTAATGACATTTTTTTTAATTTAAAAAAGCTAATGATGCAAGTTTATAAATATGTGAATAATTTTGTATTTCTAAATCTAACGGGAACAAAAGTAGGGGTAATTTAATAAATAAATCACAAAAAAGCTACATTTAGACAACTTTAGAGGTTCATAATAAATGATACATGAAATTTAGATAGACATTTATAACTTAAATTCGTGTGTTAAAATTATTGCAAAATATTAAAAAAATGTGTACTAAAAATGCGTTTTAATGAAAAATCAACTAATTTTTTCGTACTTTATAGACAAAAGGTAATCAAAAATTTATATATTTTAGGAAAACAAAGGATGCACATTTATAGGTGTAAGTTTCTTCTACAAATATGTGATATTTTTTTATTTGTAAATCTAACGGGAAAAAAGGAGGGGCAATTTAATAATCCTCTAATCCTCTTCTAAAATATTGCTAATAAATGTTTAGTGATTATTTCAACAAAAGTCACTCTAAAATTAGTTTTATTGATTTATTTACCAAAAAATCATGCTTTTTCAACGAATTTTATTTTTATTATTTCACCACGCCCATAAAATATTTTCAAATTTAAAAATTATAAATCTTGAAAATCTGATAAAAATTTTGATATATAAAACATAACTGCGCATTGCTCACAAGCTTCACAAAGTAACTTCAAATATTAAAATTTTACATTAGAAATATTTTTTACAGATAAAATCCAGAAAAAATTTTCAAATTGTCAATTTTTCTGCATAAAATTAGCTATAAATCGGAAAGAACTTATCCGAATTTCAAAATTTAGATGTCGATGGAAAGGTCAATAGCTCAATATTTAAATCCATACAAAACATTAATAGACGTATATACAATTTTAAAGACTAATACGCTTAAACAGATAAAATAGCATTATTTTGACTAAATAGTGAATATTGTTAATTTTTATTTAACCGATTATCAAAATTTAAATTCTGTAATAATCTATACGAATCAAAAATTATTTTGGTATATAAAACATATTTTTTCGATAACGACAAGCTTTAATATGGATTTTTAAACATAACTGAAAGAAAAATTTTGCAAAAATCCAGTCTATTGGTCGATAAATTTTTTTCTTTTTGATAAAATATACATAAAATACCTGTACCTAAATAGCCATAACATGGGTAATACTTTTTTGATATTTATAAATGAGGTATCAAATGAAAGGTTATAAGACATAGAAAATAATTCAATTTCATGACAAAATAAATTGTTAAAAGAGAAAGAATTTGCCATAATGCGAAAAATTCATACATTTCGAGTGTATTGACTTAGAAAGTTGTTAAAAGCTAATGAAAAATTTATAAATTTTGAAAAACTAATGACACACAATTAAAGGTGTTACATTCTTCTACAAATATGTTAGTAATTTTATATTTGTAAATCTAAAGCAAAAAAAAGTAGGGGCAATTTAATGAGATAAATCACAATAAAGCTCCATTTAGCCAAATTTAGAGGCTTCAAACTTTAGTAATGCCTGATAGTTCATAACAAATGATACTAACAAATGATATTGACTACGGTAGAAATTTATAATCTAAATTTTTGTGTTAAAATTTTTGCAAAATTTAAAAAAAATTCATACTAAAAATGTGATTTAGTGAAAAAATTATTCTATTTTTGGTTTTTTAAATGCAAAAGTTAATAAAAAATTGATAAATTTTGAAAAACGAAACGAACACACCAATTGCTCTAATCCTCTTCTAAAATATTGCTAGTAAAAACTAAGTGATCATTTCAACAAAACCCACTCCAGAATTAGCTTTATTGATTTATTTACCAAACAAAATGCAAAATGGATCATGGATACAAAACATAACTGTGCGTTGCTTACAAGCGTCACAAAATAATTTCAAATATTAAAATTTTACATAAGAAATATTTTTTACATATAAAATCGAGAAAAAAATTTTAAAACTGTCAATTTATCTGCATAAAATGGGATATAAATCGGAAAGTACTTATCCGAATTTCAAAATTTAGATGTCTTTGGAAAGGTCGTTGTCTCTCTATTTAAATACATACAAAACATTAATAGACAACCATACAATTTAAAAGACTAATATGCTTAAGCAGATGGTAGGATTATGAACATATCCAGAAAAAAGCAAATGGAGTCCAAAAAATCTATGTCCATGCAGCGACATGGCGAAATATATAACTGTTTGAACAAGATATGAGCGTTGTACAAAGCTTAGCTATGAGATTTGACGTTTCAAGTGCGTATGAGTTTTTTTGCCTGGTTTTTGTTGAATGTGTAAGTGAATGTTGGAATGTTGGAAAATATAATAAGTAGTGATGATAGGCTAATGAATGGCATGATATAATTCTCAAGTAAGTAAAAATGCGCTGGTTGTTGATTGGATTGTGGTGGAAGGTAAAACCAAAGAAGGTAAAACCAAAGTCGGTGAAAATTTAGTTATATTGAAATCAACACGGCGAATACTTTCACAATCTCCCAAATCAGTGAGAAACATTCGCTCCGTAGAGTAAATCATTCACAATGATAACAAAAATGGTAACAGCAATGCTATAAGAGCAAAAACTGCCATTTAACAGCTCCTGTCCAAAAATGGCAAAATCTAAGGGCACCAATCGATTAAGGAGGGTGGTATTACCTAACGTCACGGCCAGCACTTTAGCACCAACAGAAAATAAGAAAATTCACTTTTCAATTTGACAGGTGTTGAAATGTCAAGATCTGAAAGCGCCAATCGATTAAGGAGGTGGATTTTGCACTCTAAGTCCAGTAGAAATAAAAAAAAATCGCACTTGACAGTGATGGTGGTGAAATGTCAAAAATCCGAAAAATCACACCCTTTGCTTTGACAGTTGATAGTTGGGGGCGAGATAGCAAACCATACAAATTTTTCAAATATTTTCTCAAAAGTAGATGTCCTTAGCATAGATATTTAGAAGTACGTGAATATATAGTTAAGCTTTTATATTAATAATAATTAACACTTGCACAATATTTCTATCTTTTGAAAATTGAGAACATGAATGATGTTGAAAATTTATTGATGTCGGGAATAAGTCAATTTATCCAATTTATTTCAGAGATATTCACGATAGCAGAAATATTTTCAAGGAAAACTATTTTCCATGGAAAAAATTTGTTTCAAGATTTGTTAACAAACTATCCTTTAACAAAAGGGACCCGGGCAACGCCGGGTGTTTCCGCTAGTAGAGTAGAAGTACCTACAAAAGTAGACCACAAAAATAAATCTCTATTCATACTTATGTACAGTACACATAAAAGGAAAGAACAAGGAGTCCTCTATACTTGTACATTTGTTATGATGCGTTATAACTTATAAGGCTACCAAGGTTTTTGATTAAATAGGACGTCTGCTTCTGTGGGAATGACTTTTTTAAATGCCCGCAGTTCTTTTCACGTTATTATTTAATAAACCATAATACATTTGATTCACTTGGCCTCTTTGGGACTATACATTAAACTCATGACTCTAAGAATAATGTTTTAAGAGATGAGCTAGGTATCTACCTACCCTGAGAACACTAGAAATAAGATATAAGACAATGCTGCTGTGCACCATACAAAATTATCATGAAGTTGAAATGTGGGGTCAGCACTAGCACTAGAAGTAGAGGAACCTTTTTATTATATACCTACTAAAAAGGGTTGGAAATTAAAAGTGTCATCAAGGAAATCAAACACACAACAACAAAACAGGACATTTTAAAGATTTTAAACATTACGGCGGCGCTAAAGGTGGTCCCACAAAATCGTTAAATAAATACATTTTTATTCCCTGCAAAATAGAACTTTGCTGTTATTTTTTTTTTTTTAAGTGAATGTCTTATTTTTCAAACTTTCATTAAAATCTCACGCACTTAGTTAGATTCTTTGTTTTCTAGTACCTAGTACATTTTTTCTTTCTTCTAAATTGATTTTTATGTAGTATTTGTTCTCTTAAATGTGGCTTGATAGTTATCTTCTTGTCATTTGTTTTATCACTTTAACTTTCGTGTGCTTAGTTTTCAACTTGTTATATTTCTCTGGGTTATTAATTTTGGTAAACTTTGGGTTAATTATTTTATCTTCTCGATTTTTATTTAATATGTTTAAAACTTTGTCTTTCTTGTATTGAAATACGTTCAAAATTATTTTGTTGTCTAGTTTATTCAAATGAATATCACAAGGTTTTTCTTTTGTTGTTTAGTGTATCGTTTGATAATATACTTCAACCGCTCGCAATACTTTGTCGACTAAGTTCTGATTTGACTGCTCGAGAATCCTTAGTACGTGTTCTACATCGGAATTTCCTGTGTGTCTGTATGGTGTGGTACAATAAAGTTCTATCTCATTCTCTCTTAAGTTTGGAAATTAGGATCGTTATCTAACGTAACTTGTTTCGGTTTAGTCATGTAAGTCATTATTTTTGTTATTGCGTTTAATGTATCAACTTGGTCTAAAGTTTTTCTACTGATACAAATTAACTGAACTCATCTATACATGTCAAATGCTTGTATTGGTTGGGTAATATCCATATGTCCATGTGATAATGTTCGTGTGGTTGTTGTGGTGTCTTTGTTTTTTCATAGGGTAACTTGATTGGATTTCGTTCTATTTTTAGATTGCATATATCACAATTATTTATAACTTTGGTTATTGCATCTGTTTCGAGTTAAGGGTATCACGGGGATATAACTGTGGAGTTGGAAGAAGGGCTTTGGCATGCTTGCTGTAGCTCGGCTAAGCTCGACGGATTGGGGCGGTTCTTGCCCTTTTCCAAAACTCCTCCCACTCAGCAAACAAAAATAGAACATGCCTATATTAAAGGATAGGAAAAGGATAAGTGGAGAAGGTATCGAAATGGGAAACTGGAAAATAAAAGAAATAAGGAAATGCACAAACTCAGCTACCTATGCCACTGCATTAGTAAAAGGGTGGAGTCTCCATTAGATCTTCGGTGAAATCAAAAAAAAAAAAAAAAAATACTAGTATACTAAAATTAATTTAAATTAATCTAAAATGTATATCAAAAGATATAATATTTAAAATTAAAGATATATTATCTTGAAGATACAATATCTAAACACTAAGGCTAACTAATCTAACGAAAAAAAAAATTTTAATAGGAACCCTCACTCACCTTATAGCACTCCATTCTTAGGATGGTAGATTTAGTGGGATCTCTCATATCAAAAAAACTTGATTTCATCAAAACTTATATATATATTTATTTTACAAATTCTATTTTCAAGTATTAAAAATGTTTAAAGAAAAATATAGGAAGAACGAAAATCTTTCAAGTAATTCAATTCAATGTTATTTTCAAAGTATAAAAGACTCAAAGCAAAATTATTTAAAAGATAAACAAAAGGAATGGATATAAGTTACAGCACCGGGGTGTATGTGCCTCATTCCCCTTATGTTGCATTATATGTATTCCCAACTATATTATATATATATATATATATATATGTGAATATAAAAAAAAGATCAAGAAAATTTAACGAAACTTACTGCTTATTCATTAGTTTCCATCGATGTCCTGCCGGCAGCACCTTACTTCACGAACAGCTTCAAATTTATATCTCAAGTGAAGAGAATCACATATACACTCCGCTCCACTTGAATAGAAACAAACTTTTTTTTACTATCAGAGCGTGTGGCGCTTTGGTAAATTCATACATTCACCTTTTGGTTTCAGTTCCTAAAAGAGAAATCTATTGCGAATAAAACTGCAGGGACAGAATAAATCAGGAAAATACCATAAGGTTATTTTTCTAATTACTTCATAAAATACACTGTTTTTTTGGCGCCACTTGAGTAGAAACAGTGTGCGTTTTGTCTCTATATATTACGGTAAGAAGAAAAAATATTGTTATAATAATAGTAGTGTAGATTAAAAATAATAATTGTTTGATCAAAGAACAGATGGACTGCGGAAAACCATTAAAACCTGCAGAAAAAGCCAAAATATAAGTACACGCGAAAACAAATTTCACCTACGCACACTTTCCAAAAAAATAACAAGAAATTTAAAAATTGTTTGGTCGAAACATAGAAATAAAGAAAACTATGGAAAAATATGTAAGGTAAGCAATCAATTATGATGGCCCGGATGGATATTATAATTACTATTTTCATGTTATAAGTGAGGACCCCAGGTTTCTGGAACGCCAACATAGCCCAGGACTTTCCCACATTGAAAATGATGGCAAACTCCTACAAGGAAATACTGCAAGAAGCTTTCCCTAAGTTTACCGATGTCTTTGGACCAATACCATGGACATTTCAACAAGAAAACGCACCACTCCTCAACAGTTGGATATCCGAGAAACTTGTTAACTTAATTCAATGGCCACCGTATTCCCCTCTATGAGGATGGATGGTTCTTAAAGCTTACGATTCTGACCGACAATATGAGGACAAAGAATCACTTATTGCTGCAATCAAAGAAGCACGAAGTGCAATTTCTTTAAATTATATAAAATAACTGCATGATTCAGTCTCCAAATGGGTTTTTCGAGTTATTTCAAATAAAGATGGTAGCAAACATATTAAAATATGATTACGTATAGAAAACTACCCAATTTTACTGCACTTTTTTAATTTGTTTCCTTATTTAAGAGAATGTTTCTATTCAAGTTGCGCAAAAGAAAACAAAGAAAACAGTGTTTTAAATGAAGTAATTGAAAAAGATGTAAAAAATAACCTAATGGTATTTTCCTGAATTATTCTGTCTGTGCAGTGTTATTCGCAATATATCCCTCTTATAGGATCTTAAACCAGAAGGTCAATTTATAAATTAACCAAAGCGCTACACGCTCAGACAGTAAACAAAACGTTTGTTTCTATTCAAGTGTACATAATATATACCTACATACACCTTAGCTCACTTAGATCAAGAGAGATACACTTTAACTCACTTTCACTTTTCCTTCAATTTACCCTTGCGTTGACCTTTTTTGATTTTTTTTTCTTTTCTTTTCTTCGCTTTTCTTTCTCTTTTCTTAATTAACTTTCTTTCTTTTGCTTTGGATTTTGTTTTTTCCTTTACCTACACAAAGAAAAAAAATTGAAACTTAAGACTGTCCATAAGAGATTAAAAGAAAATTTCAAAAAAAAAAACTGTCCAGATGGGATAAAAAGGATTTCAAAACCTCTGTCCAGAAGGGAGCAACCAAAAATTTAAAATAAACTGTCCACAAGGGACAGAATCAAAAAAACTTCACTGTTTTTCTGTTTGTCCTTTATTTTTTCTATAGTTGGGGTGTCTCTACGAGCACCCTTTTTGTAGCCGAATTACACGGCCTGTCGCCAACTTCCACAAGTCCAAGAATACTATCCTGAGCTCAATTTCGGCCTCAAAACTCATCGATTTTGGTAGAGATCAAACCCAAAAAAAGGGGGAGCAGAGGGTTGGTCCAACAAATAGGCAGGCTCCTCTATATACGAATATATATGTGTAGGGTAGCCCTTAAAAAAACGTACCTACTGCTTATTAACCCAAACCTAGGACTAAGTTGAGAACTCCATGATTATCTGTCCTGAATCTTATACAATTTATAATTTTATACCTCAGCTAAATGTTAAATTGACGGAAATGTCTCCTGAGAGAATTTATTCCCTCACCGCACTACTAAGGGTCACCTTGGTCTGATCTTCTTCGTCCCTTGCCTATTGGGTATACAATTTCGGGTATGATTTCAAAAAAAACTATATCTTTTAGCTTCAGTTGGATTTACCTTTATTTGGTTTACAATTTGCTTACTTGCAAATAAATGGGTTTTAAAATTAAACCTTTTATATACTCCGTTAAATTATTCTTTCATGAATTACATTTTTGTTTGATATATATAAGTTACACATGCTCCAGAATGCCAAAACCTAACCCCAGAAATTGAAGATGATATCATGTTCAACAGGAAACCATAAATCTCATTGTTTATGATCAACTATTGACACCATTGACAACCATTAAGATCATTGTTTATGATCAACGATTGACACCAAACCAAATTATCTACAAAACCATAAAAATCATTGATTATGATCAAAAATTGACACCAAACCAAATAATCTACAAAACCATAAAAATAATCGTTTATGACCAAACGATGGGCAAGTAATCTAAGAGACCACTTGAGCATCGGAATGCCACGTGCATCGATCTTCGGTTCATATTTCAACCCTCATACAAGTTAACGAAATATTTGCAACGGATGCAAAATACCCACATCATTGTCTTGCCTAACATTCAACATACGTGAGAGAATGTGCTGACAGCGCGTCTGCTGCACCAACAACGGATGGTCAGTCACACGAGATTCGCAACACGCCGGCATGTCGTGGGATAGGAGTTGGGATAGCCTAAGTAAAATATAAGTTTCTTTCTAATTGTAAGTTCAGTTAAATTTTTAATGTGAAATAAAGAGGTTCTTCCTCCAAAAAAATATATTTTTTTATAATAAAATAATAAAATAACTTAATTGGCGCCCAACTAAGTGTGGCTTTGTGAGTGAAGAAAAAAACCTAGTGTAAATTAACGACGCGTAAGACGACGTCAAGTACCTCGCCGTGCTCGTTATATCTAGGAAAGTGCGCGTAAGTCGACGTAAAGTACCTCGCCGTGTAGTAAAAAAATCAAAGAAAAAAAGCGCGTTAGCCGATGTAAAGCACCTCGCCGCGAGTGTAAAGACTTTAAAGAAAAAACTCACTAAGCCACGAACCCACAACCAGATCAGCAGTCGTTAGACAATCTGAAGCCAACGAGGGAGTGCAGGACGAGAAGGCCCTAGTAGTAAAGCAAACGGAACCAAACCCCTGCCAGCGCTGGAAAAATGTTTATAGTGTAAGATAAATTTAAAAGCTACATATAATATCAAATCTTGCCAACAAGGTGTAAAACAAATTTTTTTTACTAAGAACTAAAGTCAGTCAATAATATTAAGTAATTAATTAATAATTCGTGTGAAAAAAGCTATTTAAAAAAAAAAAAAAAAAAAAAAAAAAGGGAAGTTTGAATATTCTTCCTAAACATCATTCATTTTTTACGAAAATACAATAAAAATGCCCCCTAGAAAACTGGTTAATCAGCCGGCTCCCACCGCTTACCAAGATGAAGAGCAACCGGGAATACCCAATGAGCAAAATTCAGGTGGTACAAATACACCACCACAAAATTCAAATGCGTCGCATCCTCAGAACGTAGAGGCAACCCCTGAATTAGAATCATTAATTGCTTCAATTGTTAGTCGCGTCCTTGAAACCCAAGGAGCAAGTATCTTACAAAACATACATAGTCCTAGTAGAGGAGTTAATAATCTTAATAATGACGAAGCAAATGAAATTAATATTGTAAGAAACAACCCGAATATTTCTGACATGGACAAAATCCCTGATTAGGTCAAATGTCTAAAAAGCTTTTCTGGAGATCCAAACGAATTTGGATCCTGGAAAAAGAGCGTAGATCGAACGCTCGAATTATACGAGTACTTGAGGGGAACTCCTAAATACTATGCCATATTAAGTGTAATACGTAATAAAATTCTAGGCAATGCTGATATTGCACTAGAGTCTTACAACACTCCTCTGAATTGGGACTCCATCTCGAAATGCCTGATCATGCATTACGCAGACAGGAGAGATACGACAACTATAGAATATCAAATGTCATCCCTTATACAAGGAAATAAAACGGTTCATGAATTTTACCAATCAATCTATTCTCACCTATCACTCATTCTGAATAAAGTAGCTTGTATGGACGTAAGTCCCGATGCGATTAAGGTACTCACCCAAACATATCGTGCTAAGGCCCTGGACACTTTTATAAGAGGTCTAAGGGGTGATTTACCACGACTGTTAGCAACAAGAGAACCCGTTGATCTACCGCATGCCCTTAATTTATGCCTTAAATTAGAAAATCAGAATCTTAGAGCAAACCATTTTAACAATAATGTGACCATAAAAAAGACACAACCTTCGAACCCTGTTTTTGCACCCCAAAACCAACCTCAACGTTTCCACAGATCATCCCACAATACAACATCCAGACCGACTCAACCCCAAAATTCCAGATACATTCCCCAAAGCATGCCGAACAACAACCTTCAACAACCACAATATCCTTCTTTCTCAGGAGCGGTCAATCATAATCAAAATTCCTATCCTAGAGCTCAGATACCTCAAACCTCGGGAAATCAAAACTTTAATTCATTCAATCAGGCAAGAGACATACAACCACACCAACAAAATTGGCAAAAAAATAGGCAGCCTTTTATAGGAACGCAAGTGAAAAAAGAAAACCCCAGCCAACAAACTAGGAGAATAATAACGCAGGCTAACAACATAGAAACACAGGAAGAAATAAATCAATATGAACAGGTCATAAATGAGACTGACAAAGTTTCAGATGAAACTCTACAGGATTATATGAAAACTCTTGATATTAATCAATGCTCGTATGAACCAGAAGAAACACAAGATTTCTCGGACATACATTTTTTAGGTTAAGAGATTCTTCGCTACCTTACGTAGAATGTAAAGCGAAGAATGGTCAAATTTTGAAAATACTTATAGATACAGGGTCTAACAGAAATTATATTCAACCTGGCCTGGTTGAAAAGCCACTACAAAATTCAAAAAGTTTCCTGGCCACCTCAATAGGATGTAATGTAGAAATTAACTACCACACCTTTGTCAATCTTTTCGGTGACAGAGAGAATAAAATTATATTTTTCCTACTTCCTTCATTAAAATCATTCCATGGAATACTTGGGAATGATAGTCTTCGGCCGTTATCCATACAAAAGAAAATTATATATTAAAACATTTCGACTAAAGCAACAAGCTTCTAACACTATTAACTATGTTGCAATCAGAAACGATCACTTAACGGAAGATCAAAAAAGTAAGTTACAAAGCTTAACAGACTCTTACACAAAACTCTTTCTTGAACCCGATGAGAAACTAACATTTACCACCAGTGTGAAAGGTAGAATAAGGACAAAAAACCAAGATCCCATATATTCAAGATACTACCCCTATCCGATGAGTCTCAAAGAAGAGGTAGAAAAACAAATAAATCAACTCCTTGGTGATGGTATCATCAGACCATCTCGGTCACCATACAACGCACCCATATGGGTTGTGCCAAAAAAGGCGGATGCTTCAAACGAAAAAAAATATAGAATGGTAATCGACTACAGGAAGCTAAACGCAGAAACAATACCTGATCGATACCCCATTCCAGAAATAAATTCTGTTTTAGCGCAACTTAGAGAAAATAAATGTTT
The DNA here is from genome assembly GCA_949320155.1 of Melangyna quadrimaculata. Classification (NCBI taxonomy): domain Eukaryota; kingdom Metazoa; phylum Arthropoda; class Insecta; order Diptera; family Syrphidae; genus Melangyna; species Melangyna quadrimaculata. The sequence continues at coordinate 117,960,943 of OX439484.1, forward strand.
TTCAGTAATCGATCTTAAAAGCGGTTTTCACCAAATACCTTTATACGAAGGGGACGTAGAAAAAACAGCGTTTTCAGTCAATAACGCGAAATACGAATTCGTTAGACTCCCGTTTGGTCTAAAAAATGCCCCATCAATATTCCAAAGGGCACTAGACGATATTTTGCGAGACCACATAGGCAAAATATGCTTTGTCTACATTGATGACATAATTGTCTTCAGCAAAGATACAGAAACCCATTTCCAAAATTTGTCCACAATTTTTAAAACACTTCAAGATGCCAATTTAAAAGTACAGGCTGATAAATGCGAATTTTTGAAAAATAATATCGAATTTCTGGGATTTATTATCTCTGCTGAAGGGATAAAAACAAACCCAACCAAAGTGGAAGCAATAGCTAAATTCCCAGACCCAGTTACACTAAAAGATTTGCGGTCTTTTCTTGGTCTGTCAGGCTTTTACCGCAGATTTATTAGAGATTATGCCAAGCTGGCAAAACCCCTGACAACCCTCTTAAGAGGGGAGGATGGTCGAATTTCTAAGCAAAATTCGAACAAAAAACTTATACATTTGGACGAAGAAGCCATAGCGGCATTTGATAAATTAAAAAATTCACTCATATCTGAGGACGTAATCCTCAGCTATCCAGACGTCAGTAAGGAATTTTATCTTACTACGGATGCCTCCAATCATGCTCTAGGAGCTGTATTAGCTCAAGATGGGAAGCCCATTACGTTTATCTCAAGAACACTGAGTAAGTCGGAGGAAGGTTACGCGGCAAATGAGAAAGAAATGCTTGCCATTATATGGGCATTATTCAAACCGCTAATGATGCTATAAACGTGTTCAAAAATCAAATTTTTCTTAGTGTAGGAGACACACCGGACTACAAATTCGAAATAATCTTTCCGACGTACCATCGTCATACCATCGTGGAACCATTCTTCATTCAAAAAATATCTAAATCCCTCTATAATAAATGGCATAAAAATAGAAGAGCCTATTTTAGGGAAAATTCAAGAGATATTTCCTTCACATTTCCGATCATATAGAGTACGATTCACAAGGAAAATGGTAATAGATTTAACAGATTCAGACCGTCAGGAAGCTGAAATTATAAAAGAGCATAACCGAGCTCACAGAAACAACAGGGAGAATAAAATCCAATTACTGCAAAAATGGTACTTCCCCAAAATGCAAGAAAAAATAAAAAAAATAACTGACATGTGTCAAGTCTGCAAAGAGCATAAATATGATAGACACCCCAACAAGATAATCCTCCAACCGACCCCTATTCCTCAGTTCCCTGGTCAAATTTTACATTTAGATCTCTATTTTACAGACAAAAAGATTATCCTTACGGCAATAGACAAATTTTCCAAATACGCCCTAGCGAGGATTATACCATCTAGATCGTCTGAAGATATTAAACAACCCCTTAGAGAGCTTATATTATCTTTCGGCGTACCGCAATATATTATAGTTGACAACGAAAAAGCTTTGAGTTCTAACTCAATATCTTTCATGGTAGAAAACTTTTTCAATATAGAAATATTCAAAGCACCACCCTACGTAAATTCTGTGAACGGACAGGTTGAAAGGTTTCATTCAACCCTATCCGAAGTGATGCGTTGTCTGAAGTCCGAACGAACATTCAGCACATTTTCAGAACTATTGGATAAATCCATTTTTGAATATGATAATTCAACTCACACAACTACAGGCAAAAAACCGTTAGATGTATTTTTCGCGAGACAGCTCTCCAACAATCCCATAGAACTTAAAAAAGAAAGGGAAATTATCAAAAACAAAATAGAAAATAAGCAGGAAATAGACTTAGCATATCACAACAAAAAAAAGCATCAATTTAAAAATTATACAGAAAAAGATATCATTTACGTTAAGATAAATAAGAGAATAGGAAATAAGCTTACCCCGAAATATAAAAAAGAAATAGTAGCTAAAAACAACAATTCCACAGTTATCACAGAATCCGGCAAAACTGTCCACAAAAATCTGATAAAAAATTAATTCTTCCGTAGGTTACTATTACTACTGCCCCTGTGTGCAGCAAATGTACAAATTGTGGATTATTCGAAGTCCCAATTGATAAAAATAGATACAGGCACCGCAAAAATTCAGACAGGATTCTTCAAGATCATCCACATTATTAACATAGAAGAGTATAATGATCTGGTTACGAAAATAGAAAAAAACCTTAAGGAATCAAATCATGACCACCCACTCTATCCCATTATTTCATATGAAGTAACTAAAATTAAAGATCAGCTTTCAAGGTTCAGAATCAATAAAAGAAAAAATAAAAGATCATTGGACTTCATTGGTAGTACGTGGAAGTGGATTGCGGGAAATCCAGATCGCCACGATCACGAAATTTTAACTGAAAAAATGAATAATGTTCTAGAAAATAACAATAGGCAAGTAATTATAAATCGAATGTCTTTGTCAAAAATTAATGAGATTACAAATACAACAAACGAAATTTTAAAAACTGTAAACAAAGAAATAAAAGAAAAAGACTCAAGAATATTCAAAATTAAATATGAACTCGATGTAATCAAAGAAGAACTATTAAACATAGCTTACGCAATCCATTGGGCAAAAGCTAATGTAATTTACTCATATATCCTATCAAATAAAGAAATTGAAATGACAGAAAATATACTGAAAAAAAGAAAATTTTCCTTTTGTAAATATTGACGACTTTTGTAAATATTGACGAAGCGCTCGACGTTTCCAATTTAAAAATTGCCTCTGACAGTAAAAACCTAATTTATATAATAAGTTTACCACTAACCGATTCTGAAATTTGTAATATTCTAATAATTAAAGCTGTTAAATTCGGATCCAAAATAAATAAAATTCCATTTGAAAAAATTTTAAATTGCAAAAATAAAATATTCGGAATTAAAGAAAATTGTATGAAAATTAACGATCATTCACTTTGTAACCATAACAACCTTAAAGATATAAGTAATACTACATGTATTCCCAACCTCCTAAAAAGCCAGATACCCACCTGTGTCACAACCAACAATAGACATGTCCCATCAATCGAAGAAATCTCAACTGGTGTGCTTCTTTTCAACCAATTCAACGATTCAGTGACCATCAACAACAAAACCATCATGTTAGAAGGCACCTATGTCATCAAATTCACCAATACCACAATTTTGGCCAACGGAAAGTTATTCAAGACAAATGAGACTACCAAATACCAACCTTTACCAGCAATACTCCAACTTAGGTAATCAGGACAAGACATTGAAGAAGTACTTTCTTTAGAGATGATCAAAGAACTAGAATTCAATAGTACAAAACAAATAAGCATTCTCCAAGATAAGAACACGAGAAACATGGTGATCAATATACTATTGGTTAAAATATTGGCCATCGGAACTATAGCTTACCTTTTCTCAGAATTTAAATCACGTAAAATTGCAATACATGAAACTGCCAATTCACCTGAAAATTCATCAAAATCAATTAAAATTGGAATCAGAGATTTAACACAACTCATGAACACATCATCAGCTGTAACGTCGAACGAGGGCGTTCGAACTTAAGCGGGGAGGAGTTAACGAAATATTTGCAACGGATGCAAAACACCTACATCATTGTCTTGCCTAACATTCAACATACGTGAGAGAATGTGCTGACAGCGCGTCTGCTGCACCAACAACGGATGGTCAGTCACACGAGATTCGCAACACGCTGGCATGTCGTGGGATAGGAGTTGGGATAGCCTAAGTAAAATATAAGTTTCTTTCTAATTGTAAGTTCAGTTAAATTTTTAATGTGAAATAAAGAGGTTCTTCCTCCAAAAAAATATATTTTTTTATAATAAAATAATAAAATAACTTAATTTACACATCACATCAGAGACAAGATGACGAGGTGACTTACGCCGGTCAGCATCACCAGAAGTTTTTTTTATTTTACCATCAAATCGTAAAGACATAAGAATAATAAAGTTTTAGTCGGTAGGATACAAATATATTTTTTATGTCCTTTAAGAACCATAATTCCGTTTCTACAAAGTGAAATTATCCTCGAGATAACTCTGCGAAAAAGAGTAAAAATATTTCGAAATAACGACTAAAGTATCGGTAACGCGATAGTTATTATTTCTCTGGTAATTCACTTGTAGTTTTGGAGCACGTCTTTATTGACTACTCGTCGGACCTATGTCCATTAGGGTGTCCCGACAATTTTTTTTTTTGGATTTGCCGAACGCAAGACCTCTCAAAACTTGCGTAATTGGCCTTAGATTACAAAAATAATTTAAAAAATAAAATTAAAATATATCTTGAGGGTGCTACCGACCCTCAAAATTGTGAAAAATTGTTATTTTTATGGTGATATTTTGCTATCCCTAATTTCCGCTCCTGAACTACTATTTACTATAAAATATTGACTTTTTTATTAGGTGTAAAAAATATTTGACGTTTCGGTTTGCATGCAGCAACACGTTTCCAGCGGTTTCAAATCTATAAGGTTTCAAGAATATACCCCCAATATGGTGTCTCATATTAAATAATTTTTTTGCGCATATCGCCATTGTGATTATTTTTTTCCTTGAGCTTAAAACCACTGCTTAATAATTTTGACGTAATTTGAAATAAATTTTCTATACGTATCTGATTTTCAAGAAAAATTTGTATTGCAAATTAATACAACAGGGCAAAAATTTGAGGCCTACCTAATCTACCCAACTGACTTCATTCATTGATGCTAGATAGGGATACATTTTTTTTAAATAATATTGGGTTTTTTACCTGTTTTTTCTACCTGAAAAATACAAAACTCAATCCGGTTATAAAGTAAAAGGGTTTGAAAAGTGGGCGTTTTGTGGACAAATGTGGGAAAAACCATATATGCGTTTTATTGAGGAAACGTAGAGGTTTTTCATTAGCCACTTGTTTATGACTAAATGGGTTGTCGAACTCCATAATTTTTAGACCTGATCTTATATAAAAGCCACACTTTGAAGTCTTCGGATCATTCGAGATCCTCTACGGGTTGTGTAAAGTGTGTTGGAAAAGTTTTAAAAGCGATTTTTGTGATTTTTTAAATAATGATTTCGAGACGTAGTGGGACTACTTGTGCTATATTAGGATCATACAAAAAACTTGACGGTCGGCAGCTACCAACTATAAGGGATGTCATTACATTTATTTTGTTTGTCAGGAACGACCTTAAACTTAAGAGTAACGGAAAGGATCCATCCCATTCAGATATATTTGCGATTGTTTCTGAAGAGATCAACAATATTTGGACGAAGTTATTCTGTTACTGAAATCCTATTTCGAAAGTACAGTATTTTGAAGCATACCCCAAAAGCAAACAAAATGATAGTTTCCAAAACAAACTGAAGTGTTTTGTAGAGTCATCCGAGAAGCTTTTTGACGTTGAATGAAGTGCTTGTAAATGCACTTCATTTGAAACTTGTTCGTGTTTAAAACCTAAGAAAGTTCCCATCCATGAGAGAAGTTTTTTGTTGGATCAAAGAAATGAGAGGAAAATGGTATAAGCGGGGTTGACAAGAAGGAAACAGTTATCTTGAAGAAACGACAGCAGAGGCAAATTGAAGAGTCAAAGAGGGAAGCAAAAAAGTGTTTACCCAAGAAACAGATTCTGTCTCAGGAAACTGCGAAGAAGACTCGGTGCTCGAATCTTCACCAGAAACGTATCCGATAACAGAGGCATCTCCAACAAACATGGCTTCGAAAGAGGCACCATCGACTTCAAGAGCTAATCGGAATACATTGAGGTTGCCAACAGTTGCTAAGGTCTGTGATCGTCAACGCGATCTGCCGCTGCTGTTGCTTCTGCTGTTTTGGCTGATGTTGGCTTGGTTTCTACAAAAGATTTAACTCTAGTTATTGACAAAAACAAGATCCACAGAGCTGTATCTAAATCCAGTACAGAAGCTTAAAAAGATATTGGAGGTATTGCTACAAAAAGCATTTACTTTGATGGACGAAAAGAAAAGACCCTGATAAATGAGAAAACAGGGGCGCGCTATCATCGCAAAGAAGTTTTTGAAGAGCACATCTCAATTTTGGCAGAACCTGGATCAATTTATTTGGGACACACAACACCAGGTCGTGGCACCGCAAAAGGAATTTTTACATCGATCACAACCTTATTAGAACATCGAGGTTGGAATTTAGATGACGTGATCTGCATTGGATGTGACGGAACTGCAACTAACACTGGTTGGAAGGGGGGCGTGATTCAATATTTAGAGGAATTTTTGGAGAGACCGCTACAATGGTGTATTTGTATGCTTCATGCCAATGAGTTACCTCTTCGTCATTTATTCTTAACATTAGATGGTTGCACTTCAGGTCCTAGAGAATATACCGGACCTATTGGGAAACAACTAGCTGGTTGCGAAAGTAAGACCACGGTGTGCTTTTGTGCGGTAGCTGGTAATATGCCTGACTTGTCGAAAAATGTGGTTGATGAACTTAGTACGGATCAAAAATATCTTTATCAGATATGTCAAGCTGTATCAACTGGTTTTTGTACTCATGAGCTGGCAAACCGTCAACCTGGAAAAATGGCTCACTCCAGATGGCTTACTTCTGATAATCGTATACTCAGACTTTATGTTAGTACTCTTAATCCATCAGAGAATTTGCTATTGCTTGTCAACTACGTCGTCAAAGTATACGCTCCAATTTGGTTCCAAATCAAGCAAAAGACGTCTTTTAAGCATGGAGCCAAACATATTTTCCAACTAATTATGTACTCTCGATATTTACCCGAAAATTTGAGATCTGTTGTGGATTCTGTTATAGAACGAAATGCTTTTTTTGCACACCCAGAAAACTTGCTTATCAGTATGTTGTTTGATGAAAGAGACCACATTCGGGAGCTGGCATTGCGAAGAATAAAAAAAGCTAGAGAAGCTGAAAGTATCACAAAAATGCAGGATATATAAACCACCAAAAATTAACTTCTCTGCTAAAAATTATACCTCGGTTCTTCGACATATTTCTTATGAAGACCTTCACATCATAGCAAAAGATAAGATCTTGGAAATTGATGACTTTCCCTGTCACACCCAATCTGTGGAAAGATGTGTTAAACCCGTAACAGAGGCCTCACAAAGTGTAACTGGCCCTACTCCTAGAGATGGCTTTATTAGAAACAGGTTGCAATCTCGAGCAGAAATGCCAAATTTTGGGCACAAAAATAAGTTTAAATTCTAAGTTTATGTCATTAATTAAAATTTTTTTCTTGCTTATTTTGCTTTCATATGCTTTGTTTCAATAATATTTATAATAAAATACCTTTAAAACTTGATTTTTGTATAGTTTTATTCATACGGTTAAAGTCTGTAAAAACGTCAAATTTACAAATCTTCAAAGCTCGGTAGCACTCTCAAGATGAAATGTTATTTCAGTTTTTTTTACCGTTTTCTTTATCTGTGTAAAATAACGCAAATTTTGATACCTCTTGTGATAGTGTAGCTCAAAAAAAAAATTCCCATACATCGACGGGACAGCCTAATGTCCATAGCTTGTGAGCCGCGATTATAATTAGGATTATAATTACGTTGTTGATTATATTTTGTGGTATAATTTTAATTAGGATTCAAATTGTTAAAAGGTGGTCGAATTTAGAAATTTTGTCTAGGTTTAAAAGGATAATTTGGAACTAATTGTTGTCTTTGTGGTGGTACATACAATTTTGGTTGGAAACTTTGATAATTATTATTTTTGTATTGGCCTGAATTATTGGCATGGTTATTATTATTTTAAAAACTTAGGACCTATCTCATGTGCTTTATCTGGTTGTCTTATTGTTGTATCTACAAAACCTGCTTGTGTAAGTTCATGTAATGCTGCTTGTAAACTCTAACAGCCGTATTTATTAGATTTCACTAATACTCGGTTCAACCTCGGAATAGTTAAACCGAGTCGAAGCACTTACTCCGGGCTTACGCCACGTCAAACTAATCCATATTTATAAAATATTTTCTCATCCGTTTTAGTTACGCCTGCCTTATGTCAAATATTCTATCAAAAAAATCACCAATCTAAAACTCTGGATAATAAACGTAAACAAACCTCAACTGATTTCCATTATTATTCGTTAAAGTTGTTTTGTTATTGGTAGAGTTATTGTTGTAGGAATATTTTGGTTACAAAAAATTAACTAATGATGATAAAAATAAAACAAAACGTTCTGAAAAATGGGATAGTTCAAAAAAGGTATATTTAAATTTGTAAATATATGTAGGTATGTATATAATTTCCAGATTACAACAGTCAAAAATAATTATTTTTGTTTATGTTCATAGATATTTCTCCGACAACTAATCATCCCTCAGTGTCATGGGATCTAAACGAGTTTTGTACTGCTTTGGCTTTCTCCTTCTTCCAGTAATGTTAAACCGTTTAAAGAATTTAAATGATGTATTAATATAAAATAAATATCCACTCTTTCGTGGCAACCAAAATGAAAAAAATTGTTTGCACTCCTCTTTGTAAATTTCAGACGATGGCATGTCAAAATGACATTTAGATACTAAACCGGCTTTACTCCGGCTTTAAACCTCCTATGAACCAGTTTAAGCTTACTCCGCCTCTATTCCTGGTATATTTTTTTTTTTAAATAAGCTTTCCAGGTTTGGAGGCCTTGTAAAGTCGGAGTAACTTTACGCTGCCGCTAAACCGAGTTAATAAATACGGCTGTAAGGATTCAATGCGTATAAAATTGTTCTCATATGAGTTGGCAGTTTTTCTTTGAAAAAGTTCAATGCTGTATTATTATTGTGTGGAATGTCAATTGATCGATCTTCTTGTATTGATTTTTGATTTCAATCACATAATCCTTTCTGAATATTGTTGTAAAAATCAGATACACTACCTCTGAATGACATGTTTCTTAATTTTTCGTATATAAAATTTGAAAATTAAGACTGTCCATAAGCGACTAAAAGAAAATTTCAAAACAAAACTGATAAGACAAAAAGGATTTCAAAACCTCTGTCCAGAAGTGAACAACCAAAAATTCAAAATAAACTGTCCAGAAGGGACAGAATCAAAAAAACTTCACTGTTTTTCTTTTTGTCCTTTATTTTTTCTATAGTTGAGGTGTCTCTACGAGCACCCTTTTTGTAGCCGAATTACACGGCCTGTCGCCAACTTCCTCAAGTCCAAGAATACTATCCCGAGCTCAATTTCGGCCTCAAAACTCATCGGTAGAGATCAAACCCAAAAAAAGGGGGAGCAGAGGGTTGGTCCAACAAATAGGCAGGCTCCTCTATATCCGAATATATATGTGTGGGGTAGCATTTTAAAAAAATGTACCTACTGCTTAATAACCCAAACCTAGGAATAATTTGAGAACTCCATGATTATCTGTCCTGAATCTTATACAATTTATAATTTCATACCTCTGCTAAATGTTAAATTGACGGAAATGTCTCCTGAGAGAATTTATTCCCTCACCTCACTACTAAGGGTCACCTTGGTCTGATCTTCTTCGTCCCTTGGCTATTGGGTATACAATTTCGAGTATGATTTCAAACAAACTATATCTTTTAGCTTCAGTTGGATTTACCATTATTTATAAATGGGTTTTAAAATTAAACTTTTATATACTCCGTTAAATTCTTCTTTTATGGATTACATTTTTTTTTGATATATATAAGTTACACATGCTCCAGAATGCCAAAACCTAACCCCAGAAATTGAAGATGATATCGTTCAATAGGAAACCATAAATCTCATTGTTTATGATCAACTATTGACACCAAACCAAGTAATCTACAAACCATTAATATCATTTTTTATGATCAATGATTGACACCAAACCAAATTATCTACAAAACCATAAAAATCATTGATTATGATCAACGATTGACACCAAACCAAATAATCTACAAAACCATAAAAATAATCGTTTATGACCAAACGATGGGCAAGTAATCTAAGAGACCACTTGAGCATCGGAATGCCACGTGCATCGATCTTCTGTTCATATTTCAACCCTCATACACATCACATCAGAGACAAGATGACGAGGTGACTTACGCCGGTCAGCATCACCAGAAGTTTTTTTTATTTTACCATCAAATCATAAAGACATAAAAATAATAAAGTTTCAATAAATAATTTTTAAAAAAATAATTTTTGAATTTTATTAACAAAATTGGCGCAGTCGGTAGGATACAAATATATTTTTTGTGTCCTTTAAGAACCATAATTCCGTTTCTACAAAGTGAAATTATCCTCGAGATAACTCTGCGAAAAAGAGTAAAAATATTTCGAAATAACGACTAAAGTAACGGTAACGCGATAGTTATTATTTCTCTGGTAATTCACTTGTAGTTTTGGAGCACGTCTTTATTGACTACTCGTCGGACCTATGTCCATAGCTTGTGAGCCGCGATTATAATTAGGATTATAATTACGTTGTTGATTATATTTTGAGTTATAATTTTGATTAGGATTAAAATTGTTAAAAGGTGGTCGAATTTAGAAATTTTGTCTAGGTTTAAAAGGATAACTTGAAACTAATTGTTGTCTTTGTGGTGGTACATACAATTTTGGTTGGAAACTTTGATAATTATTATTTTTGTATTGGCCTGAATTATTGTCATGGTTATTATTATTTTAAAACTTAGGACCTATCTCATGTGCTTTATCTGGTCGTCTTATTGTTGTGTCTACAAAACCTGCTTGTGTAAGTTTATGTAATGCTGCTTGTAAACTCTAAGGATTCAATGCGTATAAAACTGTTCTCATATAAGTTGGCAGTTTTTCTTTGAAAAAATTCAATGCTGTATTACTATTATGTGAAATGTCAATTGATCTATCTTCTTGTGTTGATTTTTGATTTAAATCACATAATCCTTTCTGAATATTGTGGTAAAAATCAGATACACTACCTCTGAATGAAATGTTTCTTAATTCTTCGTAAAATTGATATTACGATTTCAATCCGCTGAAATTATCCACTAGCATTTCTCTAATATCTGACCATGTGGTCAGATGCGTTTGGATTTCCATACGTCTTTTAGCCCTACCTATGAACTTGCTTCTAAGGATGTTCATACACATAATCTGTGATTGATCATCATATTCTCTTAGTGTCTGAAAGATGCCGTCTACATTAATAAAAAATCTATATAAATCTTCAGACCTACCATCAAACATTCCTTATTTTTCAATATATTTCAATGGATCTAATGTTAATTTTTTCTTTGGTATTTCTTCACCATCATAAGCCATTTTTTCACAATTATTCTTATTCTCTATCTTAAAATTATTGTTCTTACTGTTATTTCCTGTTGTTCGTGAGATGTTCTCTGGAATTTTTGAATTTCTGATAACTATCAATTGTTGATTGGATTCTTCTTCAGATGATGAGGTTCCTTCGTCTGTGAATCTGATCTCAGGGTGCTTCTTCTTCTAGAGATTTTTTAGTAAGCTAATTTATTATTTTTGTTGTTTTGCATTTTCTTTTAAAATTAAATTTTAAAAATCAACCCTTCTCTATGAAGCTTCGTGGTATTACTATTTTAGTAAGGGTGAACACTGATTAATTTTAGATTGTTCAATGTTTATTTCACTTGTAACTTTGAGTATAAATATTTCACTGGTGAGCGGTTTACGTGCGCACTTAAAGACACTAGTTATTATTTCAAAAGTTTGTACCTACTTCATTTGCGTTAAAGATTTTGAGAATAAATTCCTAATTATTTTATTTGTTCTTTACGGATGATATCAAGTTAATACCATCCTAGCGACTGCACGATGAAACTTCTTAAAAACTAACTTAAAAATATTGAAATACTACTATTTATAGAAATGATAATGTACGTAGTACATACTTATCTTATATATTTCTTTTGACTTTGACTCATTCCTTTGTGTACAGTATAGTGACCAGATTTATTTGAAGCAAAAGCGGGACATTTTTTCAAAAATTTGCAGAGAGTAGAAATTATGATTTTTTTTAAAGTACAAAATTAAAATAGTACGCAACTTAAACGACAAATGACATTTTTATTTAAAAAAAGAACAGACTTCAAACTATTTTTTGTTTTAATAAATAAAGAAATCAGAAAAAATGTACCTACACATATTAATCTAGGTACTAACATATTTTTTTAATAAACCTTTAAAAAAAATCAGCCACAATACCTATTAAAATTAAGATAAGTGAACATATGTACGTGTGATTTACTATTAAATTTAAAATGTATTCTTGTATTTGGATGCAGAATAAATTTCTTTAAGAATTTCATTACTGTTTTTAATTTTTTCATAAAAATTATCAAAGATTTTGTACTGCAATTTTTAAAATAAGTATTACGTTAACTGTTTCGATGGATAGTTGATTGTTTTCAGCGGTCCAGATTTTATTTATTAACGAAAAAATTCTTTCTGTGACCGCATTAGAGCCAAGAAGAAACAAAATATATTCCACCAGTTTTCAAATATTTTTAAAGGGAACTTCTCTAGTTGAAAAATGTTGAAAAATTTCTAACCACCTCAAATCAATAGAAACATTTTTCTCTTTGCATTCACTTAATTTTATATCGTCCCTATATTTATTTATATATGCAACTTCGTCAAACAAATTGTTTTCAGTTTTTGTTTGTTGTCAGTTTTCTGCAACACAAATACAAAACTTTTTTCAACATCTTCCCATTTAATGGCTGCTTTTAGACAAGCCCATATTGAAACTCCTTGGTAAAACACGAGTGTATCAACTCAGAACTTACAAATAAGATTTTTTGTTTGATTTTTTTTTTTAATTTGTTGATTAAAATTTACCTAAAACTTTCATTTTGGATGTAAATTAAATTAAAATCGAAAGTTAAAAAAAAGATAAAGTGTATTGCAGTTTGTTTTGACGTTTGAGTTTGAAAGTATTAGTGCTCTTGAGTGGATTCTGATTTGAAATCCAGAATCGAATTTCTCTTCTCAGAATCGTCAGAAGCGTATTTTGTGTGCCAATGGAATGGTTTCAGAAGACTACCGGACGCTTCTGGACGCTTCCGGACGTCCAATGAAAAACGGCATAGGTTTTTCAACACGAACGGTGTATATATAGATCTGGGCGTATATGTTCATTATAATATTTTCCACGTCTAGTGGCATGTAAAAAACTATTTATATAAATTGCTTCATTTTGAGAATTGTAGAGAAGTGCACACATTTTTATAAACTTTGTAGGAAAAGCGGGACATTTAGCGGGACAGTTATGGCCACGGGACAGAGACCCCAAAAACGGGACTGTCCCGCTGAAAACAGGACGTATGGTCACTATAGTGTACAGGAATAGATTAGAATATGTTATTTACAAGCTTATGGGTAATTGGAGGTTTTGTGGATATAACCTATATACATTATGTATACTCGTACCACAAAATAACAAATATCAAAAAAGTACAATAATTATTCAATACAAAGGAAAATTGTCAAAATATAACAAAATTAAACAAATAACTCTAACTGTAATAAGTAAATAACTGCTATATACATTATGGAGTTATATGCAAGACTCTTAAGGTAGCTTACATAAATTTTTTCTTCTTTATCGTCCAGTATTTTTAAGATTTGCTTTTCTTTTTTAAATACTCCTTTTTTACCTTAGTTTATTGACCAATCTGAATTTTTCTAACCACACAACTAACCTGAATTGACTCACTGGGGCGTATTCATAGTCATTTTAGACCTGGGTCTAAGTTAAACATAGCTTGAGTTGAATTTTCGGACGTTGATTGTATTTTTTTAAGTTTATCATTTCAAAATATTTGAAGCTATTTGTGTAGTATAGCAAGCAAATTATCTTATAACAGATTAGAAAGAGAGGAAGAGAGATATGAAGATATGTACGAAATACGAAAAGGATATTATATTTGGATTCAATGAAGAGCTGGCGTACTGTACGGACGCATCCTGAATTTGTCTTAAGTAAATTTAGTAAAAGTTAAATAAAATAAAAGTAATAATATTTTAAAATAAGATCTCGTCTTTTAATTTCAGAAGAGGGATTTCGAACCAACGCAAGTTAAGTTTATTTTTGTTTTGAAGTTAATTTTATTTGAGTAAGTAAATACATAAATGTGTTAAGTGTGATGATATTCGGAGCATGGTGGATTGATCGCATTCTGTGAAGTTGTAGGTATTTACATATAGATCTATTTGATCCATATCTATTGATATGGAATGGTTTGTAAATTTTGTGGCGGTGGGAGGTGAAAGGTTTGTTTTTGGAAGGCATACAAGTTTCATTTTTGGTAAATGTGATATTTAATTGCATTGTTGGCGGAGACAGTGACCGTTATTTTGGGTAACGGAAGACGATTGCAGTCTCAGTTCATGGAGGGGAAAATTGTCGCTTTGTACTAATAAGAGAGTAAAAGCACTATTCGAATAACGAATATGCGTGTGATGGTATATTACGAATTAATTGCTTATTGATATGAAATGAGTGCGAAGGAGAAAGGATTAGCGTATTATTTTGTTGTGTTAGTTTTAATGTGCTTAAAAAAAAATAAACGAGAAACGTGCATCTTCGGTTTACGAAGAAACATGTTAGTTGTCTCTATCAGCGATGCTTTGTATTGTTGTGGCATGCAAAGAAGAGTATTTAGTGAGTGACAGTTTGATAATGTGCGTCTTCGGTTTACGAAGAAGTATATAAGTTTGTCTCATATCTGATATTTTGTATTGCTGTTGCATGCAAAGAAGAGTATTTAGTGAGTGACAGTTTGAAAATGTGCGTCTTCGGTTTACGAAGAAGCATATATGTATATATGACATCCTATTTTACAAGATTTAGTAAATGTCTATGCAGTTGGGTTCATTTGTGATGTATTGTTGATGTGCGTACCTTAACAGGACGGAATTTTGAATTTGAGAAATAAATAAAATTTAATTATTAAATGAAAGGTATTATGCTCTGAATATCATCGCAGAAAATAGATATAAGAATTAATCAATAAACGTGATTAAGGATTAAAATAATTCAATCGATATTTTTTTTTATTGTCTACATGAATAACAAGATCGAGAGAATCTAATACCTAAATGTATCTATTTTTCATTTGAGCTTAAAATATATGTAACGGGTAATTTTTGATTTTAGATTGATTATTATGGAAAACATGAACGTCAAACAGCTCCAAGTAGAGCTAAAAATGAGAAATCTGCCGATCAACGGTTCTAAGAGAATTCTTATTAAAAGAATAGCTGATCATGACAAAAGGCAAACTGAAAGAGAAGCCCTTTCGTGCTCCAGTGTGACTCAAGAAACTGAAGCAGTTCCTGACAATGTTGAAGAAGATCGAAACGTTACAATGTCCGATTCCGGTACAAGAACAGATGAAGAACTTAGGGCTCGAGAATGGGCATTAATTAAGCGGGAGAGAGAACTTCTTGAAAAAGAGCGAATGGTTTTCGCAAAAGAGCGCGAGATGATGGAAAAATTAAGACACCTCAGGAATCCTGTTGTAGGCAGACCTAAAATTAATTGCAGCATCAGGGAAATTGCGGATTTAATGCCTGTGATCTCACCTGGAAGCTTATCTTCAATTTCAGCCGAGTGCTGGGTCAACCGCGTCGAGAGCCTGACAAACATTTATGACTGGGACGAGCGAGCGTTACTAATGGCGGCAGCATCGAAAATGCAGGATGCCGCTCGCTACTGGTGGGACACTGCTGAAGGAGTTTTTGCTTCCTGGCTCGAGTTATCCAAAGGGTTAAAGGCAAACTTCCCTCAACAACTTAGCGAAGTTGAAATACATCAACAACTATCCAAGAAAATACGAATTCCAACTGAAACAATAGAAAACTATTGCTTTGAATTGAATATGTTAGGAAAAAAGATAAAGCTATCAGATAAGACAATAATGCAGTATATTCTGCCTGGGCTCAATGATCCTTTAATGACCTCAAGTTTAGCTGCTGGTACCTTTAAAGACATTGCAGAGTTGGTAGGAAAAAATTAAGTGGTTCGATAGCATTAGAAGTAATCTTCGGCAGAGCTCATCAAATACTCTCAAGTTTACCAACACCACCCGGAATAATCCTAGCAATAGTATGGGCCAGATGAGGCCGCAGCCCAGTAACATGGACTCTCGAACTACAAGCTAAATTTTGTGTTACAATTGCCATCAAATAGGACACTTTGGGCGCCAGTGTACTCACTCAAGAAAGAGACCTTGGACTCCCTACCACGACAATAGCAATCGGACCGCAGTTAGGGACGAGAAACTATCGATGGCAAAATCAAAAATCAATATTGTTTATAACGATTGTTACCACAAAAACGTCTCAATACATGGTAAACAATACATTGCATTACTTGATTCGGGTAGCGAGCGTTCGATTTTTACTGAATCTGTCTCAAGGGAGATCGAAGCTCGCATGAACAAATGCAATTTAACCCTACAGGGTTTTGCCGATGGTAGTTGCAAAACAAAGGGAAGTATCTCTTGCAACATTCAAATAGATGATGCTATGTTCCCAGTTTGTGTTTTGGTGGTGGCAGACGATGCCTTATCGGAATCTGTTCTGATTGGGAAAGATATCCTAAGTAATCCGGCCTGTGATCTGTATAAACAAGGAGATGTTTTGACTGTCATGCGAAAAGAGCAATCAACCACTAAACCTGAGATACTTATGATATCGGATGGTGAGATTTTAAGTCGAATAACAACTGAGGACATTCAAGTTGATAAGGATATTGACAAAGTGGTTTTGCTTCAACTTTTAAATAAGTACAGGAAATGTATTACTTTAACAAAACAAGAGTTAGGGCGTACAGATTTGATCGAAATGGAGATCAACTTATATAAACAAGAACCTATAGTCCATCAACCATATAAGGTTCCATATGCGAAGAGACAATTACTAACATCTTTGGTATCCGAGCTGCTTGAATGTGGTGTTATAACAGAATCCCAGTCTGATTTTGCCTCCCCGGTTATCCTCGTCAAAAAGAAAAATGGAGAAGAAAGGATGTGTGTCGATTATCGAAAATTAAATTCAGTGACAAAGAGAGTAAAGTTTCCAATACCGCTCATCGAATAACAACTCAATGCTTTAGTTGGATATAAGTACTACATAGTTCTTGACTTGGCGTCAGGTTACTACCAGATGCCAATAAAGAAAGAGCACCGACACTACACAGCCTTTATAACACCGGATGGGTTATATGAATTCGTGGTCGTACCATTTGCTTTAGTAAATGCCCCATCGCTATTCCAGAAACTTATGAATACTATCGTCCAGAAGATGCGTCACTACACAATTGTGTGTTATATGGACGACATTGTTTTACCAGCAAGAACAATAGAAGATGGTATGAAGCAACTAGAGAAGTTTCTAAATATACTAAGGGAAGCGAACCTGACGATAAATTTAAGGAAATGGGACCTTTTCAAAACTGAGATCGAATACCTTGGACACGAAATAAGAAATGGATCTGTGCAGCCAGGTAAAGCAAAAACTTCAGCTGTGGAAAATTTTAAAAGGCCAACGACTGAACATGGTGTCCGGCAGTTTATTGGTCTCACGAGTTATTTTAGAAAATTTGTGGAAAATTATTCTCAAATAGCCCTACCATTGACCAATCTTACCAAGAAAGACTGTAAATTTCAATGGACAGCCAAAGAAGAAGCTTCCTTCCAAGAATTGAAAAAAAATGCCTTGTAAACAAACCAGTGCTGGCGCTATACAATCCCTTAGCAGAGCATGAATTGCACACAGACGCAAGTTCTCATGGACTCGCAGGTGTTCTTCTGCAACGAGATGAAAAGCCTTTAAGACCTGTTGTTTATTATAGTAGAAAGACAACTAAAGATGAAATGAAATTCCACAGCTATGAATTGGAGACTCTGGCTGTCGTAGAATCCACAGAAAGATTTCGACAATATCTGCTTGGGAAACGCTTTTTGATACTGACCGACTGCGAAGCCCTCAAGAGTGCAATGAAGAAAAAAGATATGGTACCGAGAATCGCACGATGGTGGCTAAAAATGCAATAGTATGACTACGAAGTCCAGCATCGCCCAGGTAAGACAATGGCCCATGCCGATGCTCTATCCCGACAACCATTCGAAGAAGCTAAGGCACCAGAAGTTGTGTGTATGGACGTAATGAAAATAACTATAAGCGAAGACGACTGGTTGTATACGCTTCAATTGCAAGACAATGAAGTCGCAACAATAATTGAAACACTCAAGAAACCAGCATTGAACACCGATGACAAACAAATTCATACCGACTATAAGGTCCAAAATGGTCGATTGTATAGGTTAGTTGATAATGAGACCCGACTCTATATTTCCAAGGGTGTAAGACAGCGTGTCGTGCAAGGAAGTCATGCTCAAATGGGGCATTATTCGGAAAATAAAACTATGAAACATTTAAGAGAAAGATATTGGTTCCCTAGGATGACGCAATTAGTCAAAAAATGCCTGCAGAATTGTGTTGAATGTGCTTACAACAAAAATAAACCTCAACCCCGAGGAGAACTCCATCTTATTGAAAAAAAAAGTACACCATTCGACACAGTTCATATAGATCATTTGGGAACTTTTGTTAAATCTACAAAGGGAAACGCGTATCTAATAGTCTTGGTAGATGCCTTTACCAAATTTCTACTAATGAAAGCTTTGCCGAATACCCAAACTAAACCTGTATTGAACTTCTTGGAAGATATATCTTTTTCTTACGGTAGTCCACGGCGTATTGTAAGTGACAGAGGCACAGCGTTCACTTCAAAGCTTTTCAAAAATTACATAACTAATCACGGCATACAACACGTACTAAACGCAACGAAAACCCCAAGATCAAATGGGCAAGTTGAGCGCTATAATAGAACTATATTGCAGGCACTCCTTGCTTCGGTGGAGGACGAAGACCGATGGGACCAAAGAGTCAAACTTGTGCAATGGGGAGTTAATAACACCTATAATGAAACAATTAAAACAACGTCTCATCAGATGCTCATGGGATATGTGCCAAGAAATCCATGGGCTGATGTCTTAACACTGGGGGTAGACCTGAATCAAAAACCTCGGAACATTGAAAATATACGACGCCAAGGAGCTGAAGCTATAGCTGATTGCCAGGTCAAGCAAAAGGTACGATTTGATTCCAAACATAAAAGGGCCAAGAAGTATGTCGAAGGTGATCTGGTAATGCTTTTAAACGATGGAGTTGCTGCTACAGGAAATTCGAGAAAACTTGAACCAAAATATAAAGGCCCTTACATTGTATCAGCGGTGCTGCCTCATGATCGTTACCAAATAACAGATGTCCCGTTTGCACAAAGGGTGCAAAAGCCATATTCTGCAGTATGGTCTGCCGACCGAATGAAGAGCTGGATTCAGTTGGAAGCTGATCTCGACGAGGACGTCAGGATGGACGAAACTATAACAGATTAGGAAGAGAGGAAGAGAGATATGAAGATATGTACGAAATACGAAAAGGATATTATATTTGGATTCAATGAAGAGCTGGCGTACTGTACGGACGCATCCTGAATTTGTCTTAAGTAAATTTAGTAAAAGTTAAATAAAATAAAAGTAATAATATTTTAAAATAAGATCTCGTCTTTTAAAATCTTATAAAAATATAAAACCAACAATTTGTAATTAAAATCAGTCTGTATGCATTGACCCAAAATTGTCTTAAACTGTAGTTTAGTTAAACCTGGGTCTATCTGCGACTATGAATATGCCCCACTATGTTTATCATTATCATTAAGCTTGACTGTAGGTACCCAGGCACTACAAAAATGAGATTTATTCAGTTCACACAGCCATTAAAACTTATTTTTTATATATTTATTTAAATAATAAATAAACCCATCAATTTCAACTTTGGTAGAACCTTTGTTTGTAACGATTTCATTTACTTTCATTGCACTTTTTTTTAATAAGAAAACTTACGTTGTTATAAGAGACCGCCCCTAGCAACACTAAATTTAGTCCCCTGCTTGTATAGTTGGAAGGGTGCATGTGCAGTGTAGATACTGATTCTCTTAAAGAGACTTTCCTAGTCTAGAATTAATATTAATTGTTGAGACCATGGACCTCTTCTATCTGGACTGCTAGGAGCCAACTTCACTATAGTTCTATTTATAAAAAAATGACACACTAGTGACAATTGGCGCAAAGCGGAAAACATGGTGAAACTTTTGACGTTGACATGGGTTTAAGGCTGTGTTTAGACTTTCGGTGTTATGCAGCGTTTACATTAGTCGTTTTTGGTCGTACATATAACAACAAAAGTGTAAATGATAAAACAGTACAATGAACTAAGGACGAATTGATTTTCTCTTGAACGATTCTATTGATATTTTTAATTTTTACTTGCAATATAGGGTAAAGGTAAAATGGTAAGTTATATGGGTTTTTTGTTTTAACTCTGAGCAGATCACAAAACTGTCAAACAAAATTTTTATGTTTTTTTTTAGCTCACACATATCAGAGCACAAAAAGTGTGTTTATTGTTTCCATCTAACCGAGAAAATCGAGCGAAACGCTGAGCGAAGCCAACTTTACTTATTTTTTTAGTGATTTGACAGCTGAAAGAAATACACAAAATTAAAAATGGATTCACAGGACAGTCGCCCGTCTATTTCAGGTCAACAAAAATGTATTTTAGTAAAATACCTATGAAATGACAGTTCAGTGCTCAAGTGTGTTTCATAAATAAATCTGAGGAATCTGATCATTATCTGCTCAGAGCTCTGCTCTGATCGCTCAGCCTCCGCTCAGAGCTGTTTTTAGAGTAAAAAAAAGAAAAACGCCAATGGATTCGTAAGAAAAATCGAACTGGATATATTAATTTTCCTTTTTTTTTTTATTTTTAAAAGGAGAGAGCCTACTTTTTGGTAATTAAGTCCCCTTTCACACAGGGAAACCAGTTGCTGGAAATTTTTTTGACGTTTTCCTTTAATTGCCTTATGTAGCTTTCACACAAAGAAACAAAATTGCCGGAGATTTTTGTTTCTTTCACACATTTTCTCATTATTTAGATAAACCGATCAAAATATTTTTTTTATGCCGATGCTCTTTAAAATTACAAGTAATTTTACATATAAAAAATATTTTCAAATAAGTTTTTTTTGATTGAAACAATACCAATTAAAATTTTATCTGTATATAAATAATTACTTTAAATTCGCGTTCCAATTTTTTTTTTTTTCTTAAAAAATGTTATCGTTTTATCATTTAAACTTTCTTTATTCCGCGTACGACCAACAACAAGCAATGTAAACTAAGCATAACACGGCGAGTCTAAATGCAGCTTAAGACACAAACGTCAAAGATTCGAATAAAAACAGATGACTCTGCTTTTTTATAAGTCAAATAATAATAGATAGTATAGTGTGCCCCATCCATAAAAAGGGATATTGTCTGAAATGCACCAACTACAGAGGAATTTGTCTCCTAAACGTCGCTTATAAAATCTTGTCGGCTATCATGTGTGACCGCCTAAAACCTTTAGTCAACAATCTGATCGGCCCCTATCAGTGTAGTTTTAGGCCAGACAAGTCAACCGTCGATCAAATGTTCACAATCCGACAGATTTTAGAAAGATCCCGGGAATTCCAGATCGATACACACCACGTCTTTATCGATTTTAAAGTCGCGAATGATAGCGTAAAAAGGGACGAATTATAGAGAGCCATGTCATGTCTCCACATCCTTGCCAAACTCGTCCGCTTGTGCAGGATGACGATGGAGAAATCTCGCTGCTCCGTCAAAATTGTTAAGAACACCACCGATTCCTTTGATGTTGAGAAAGGATTGAGGCAAGGCGACGCTTTATCATGCAACCTATTCTACATCGTTCTTCAAGCAATTGTACGCAACGCACATGTCAACACCAGTAGTACAATCTATCAAAAGTCCGTTCAATTGCTTGCGTATGCGGATGACATAGACATTGTCGGGAGAACGAAGCGAGCTGTGGCAGGGGCATTTGCGAGCATTGAATCGGAGGCGGCTAAAATGGGATTGGCGGTTAACGAGGGCAAGACGAAGTATATGCTGTCCTCGAGAGAGGGATCTCAACATCTTTGACTCGGGCAGAATGACACGATGGACAGATATAACTAACTTCGCAAAATGACATCAGTGCAGAGATCAAGCGAAGAATTACTCTTGCCAACCGCTGTTTCTTCGGTCTAAGAAGGCATTTAAATAGTAAGGCCCTCTCTCAGAGAACCAAGGAGACTTTATGCAAGACCCAAGACCCGGTCCTGCTCTATGGCTCAGAAGCATGGACACTAAGAAAATCGGATAAAAATCTGCTAGGGTGCTTTGAGAGGAAGTTCTTCGTGTGATGTTCGGTCCGGTGTGTATCGAAGGAGTGTGGAGGAGAAGATTCAACGACGAACTATACCGGCTATACAGCGACGTTGACCTGGCCAAAAAGCTGAAAATACAGCGGCTGAGATGGCTGGGGCACGTGGAGCGTATGGACAGCAACGCACCTGCCCGGCGAGTCTTCGAATCCAACCCCGATGGGGTACGCAGCAGAGAAAGAACCCGTAGAAGGTGGTGCAAACAAGTAGATGACGACATCAAAGCACTCGGTGTGCGCAACTGGAAGCGGCTATCTAGAGACAGAGCTGGCTGGAGGGGCTTGTTAGTTGAGGCCGAAGCCCATCCTAGGCTGTAAGCGCCATCTAAAGTAAGTAAGTAAGTAACAAAAATAGATGGCATTAGTTTCGGGATCATGACGCTATCTAGAATGACAAAAATCTCGAGTGAAAAAAATCTCGAAAAAAACGAAAAAGAACCTCGAACGCAAAAATCTCGAATGTACAAAAATCTAGAACGTACAAAGCCACGAAAGACTAAATCGAGAAAAAAATCTCGAAAAAAAAATTCATTCGAGATTTTTTTTTTTTACCTTTTTCAATCGTTTAAACGAAAATAAAACGCATAATATGGTCAATTTATCAAACAATTTATTTTTCTGGTCAAGAAAGAATACCAATCGAAAGTGTTTTTAACAAAAATCAAATAATTTATAGGATATGTATACTCGTACCACAACATAACAAATATCAAAAAATACAATAATTATTCAATACATAGCAAAGTTGTCAAAATATAACAAAATTAAACAAATAACTCTAACTTTAATAATATTTTTTATTAACTAAATAACTTGTATAAACTGGAGTTATATCCAGGACTCTAGGTAGCTTACATAACTTTTTTCTTCTTTTTCGCCCAGTATTTCTAAGATTTGCTTCTTTTTTTAAATACTCCCTTTTTACGTTAGTTTCTTGACCAATCTGAATTTTTTGAACCACACAACTAACCTGATTTGACTCCCTGTGTTTCAGTATCATTATGCTTGGTTGCAGTTACCCTGGCACTACAAAAATAAGATTTATTCAGTTCATACAGCCAGTGAAACTTATTTTTTAGAGGATTTATTTAAATAATAAATAAACCCATCAATTTCAATTTTGATGGAACCTTTGTTTGTAACGATTTCATTTACTTTCATTGCACTTTTTTTTTAATAAGAAAACTTACGTTGTTATAAGAGACCGTCCAACAAAGCAACACTAAATTTAGTCACTGTTGCAACGCAACATTCAACAAGATCAATAAAAAAGATCAACAGAACAAAAAACCTAATATCCGCAAAAATACATTTTGCCGACGGCAAAAACCATATTCCCAATGTCAACTGCCGACGGCAAAACATCAAAATTCCCCGCAATCATGATAAGCTCCAAAATTGGGAGATCATAAATATGACACACAGACCATCATAATTGTTTAAAAAAAAACAATCAAATTGTGGGAGTTAACCCCACGCAAATTCTACGATGTTGCTCGTCATTGGGGCCCGCCCACTATGCGATGTTTTTTTTTGTGTATGTACCTATGCACATCTAATGGTCAAGCATGATGTGGGTGGACGAGAATGATGGTGAGGTACAGGGGGAAGAATTGAATTTGCATAGTGACGAAAATGATCCGTAATCCTAATGATGGTCAATGGACTCAGAGATGACAAACGGAAAGATCAGCTGTCCTGGGCGAAACCGAGGTTTCATGAAGACGATAACGATGCTGTGTAGGGGATTAACAAGTTGAAAGTCGTGTACGCAAGATCGAATTGAATAAAAGTAAACTGATTTTTAAATCATTTGAAAGGTAAACCCAAGTTTTGTATTTGTTTTAACGAAGATACAGTACCTATACTAATACTCTGCAGGTATTTGGTACTTGTTTAGTGCAGTCGTCGTTTGTTTGCAAGAGTTTTTTTTTTTGTTCTGCCTATATTAAGGCCTTTAGATTTGTGTCTTTTCGCGACAAGTTGACCGCAGAGATTTAATTTTTTTTCTTTTTATGCTAGTGTCCTTGCGACTCACAGTCACCTACTTGTATAGTTGGACGCGTGCATGTGCAGTGTACTGATTTTCTTAAATATACTTTCCTAATCTAGAATTAATATTAATTGTTGAGACAATGAATGGTTACAATTGTCGCGCACGAATTGTAACCATTCATTGTTTAACAATTAATATTTATTCTAGATTTTTGCATTCTAGATTTTTTTTTTCTAGATTTTCGTTGTTCGAGATTATGCTTTCTAGATGTTTGTTTTCGAGATTTTTTCAATTCTAGATTTTTTTTTTCTAGATTTTTACTTTCGGGATTTTTGGTTTCTGGATTATTGGTTTCTAGATATCATTCTTTTGTTTGTCAATCTGCACCAATAGGCGCTGCTGTCGTTTTTAATCGGCAGAACCATATTTAATGCAACTTTTATATGCCGGGATGCCGACCGGCTAGCGGTCCATATCTACTAGGTCCATGGTTGAGACAATGAATGGCGCACGCGAATTGTAACCATTCATTGTCTGAACAATTAATATTTATTCTAGATTTTTGCATTCTAGATTTTTCTAGTTCGAGATTATGCTTTATAGATTTTTTCAATTCTATATTTTCTTTTCGAGAATTTTTACTTTCGGGATTTTTGCTTTCTGGATAATTGGTTTCTAGACTAGATATCGTGGTAAACCCTTCATATTGTTGTTGTTTATATTATTTTTGATTGAGTCCCACAAAAATCTAAGATGCTATATGTTACATCTACATATGCTCCAATTTTATCCTAATTTGACTGGACTTAACCAATATATGACATTTTTTAAAATGTATGCTGCTCCAATGAAGAGATATTGTGTAAATTTTATGATTTGCAAATAATTTTGTCAACGACAGTACAAGTTTCTCATAAATAACTTACCTATAAAACAACGAACATCATAGCTGGTTCCAATAGGTGCACCATAGTATCGTTTGGCCGGTACTAGTTGAACACTTGGTGGTGCTTGTGGAGTTAGATTTAAAGTAAAGGATGAGCACCCTCCCCCAATCGTTTAACCAGTGCATCCTGTTAAAATGTATAAAATTAAACAATATTCTCCGACATACTATTTACATTTTTCAAATTAAAACAAATTTTTTTTTAATATATTCGTTGCTGCTTTTAATCGAAATGAAATTAGTGAGCCGACTATATAAAAGATCCAGAGTATTGATAGTAGTACATCGAAATGTTCTGTTACAGTTCCGGGTAGGACAAGATTTTTTTCTGATGTCTAGGGGCTCAGTCGGTCAGTGTGAGTATATAAGTTTATTTTCGGGGTTGAAACCCCCTATTTGGCTTCAATCTTAGAAAAGTGGGCGTTAGAAGTTTTTCACCATATCTCAAGAGCCGTTGGTGTCACAAAAAAAATACCATTTTATAGAAAATTGTCTTCACAAAATGTATGTAAATACACTTTTTTTGTCCGTAAAATCGAAAATAAAAAAGTTATAATAATAAGGGTATTCATGCAACGTCGGAAAAACATCATAAACGTCGTAAGCGTCGGAAAGTTTAAGACGTCGTAAACGAACTGTCACAATTTGTATGAAAATTCTTTTACGATAAATCGTAAACTTTCCCACATGAATTTGTGTCGTAAACATCGTAAATGAAAGTATAGTAAACGTGGAAAACTTTTTATAAAAGTATTATGACATTTTAAGTATCAAAATTTGACAACACCAAATATTTTCAGTAACACAGAGCATTTTTAATTATTTTTTTTAAACGCTTAAACAAAATAAATTAAATCCGCCGAATTTGTTCACCGCATCATAATGAAATGAGATAATAAGGGGCGTTCATGAAACGTGTGTCGGAAACTTTACGATTTTACGACGTCGGAAAGTTTCCGATGTTGCATGAATACCCTTAATATGTTTAGGGGTAATATTCAATACATAAAGTCTCTCCCAAACCAATGCGAAAGCAGAGCTGTAAATAATTAAATATATTGTGACTTAAGTACTACTTAAGTACAGATTTCTTGGTACTTAAAATTTGTAAGTACAATTTCTTGGTACTTAAAACTTTTAAGTACAAGTACAATTCGTCGGTACTTGTACTTGAAAATTTAAAGTACCAGTGCCGCGGAATTGTACTTGTACTTAAATTCCACTAAGGAATTTACAAAATTTGTATTCATTACTTTAATGAATTAAATACTGTACTTAAATACTTTATATTCCTTTAGTACCTACTTTAATCATCATCATCATCTTCATCAGCATCATCATCATCATCATCATCATCATCATCATCATCATCATCATCATCATCATCATCATCATCATCATCATCATCATCATCATCACATCATCATCATCATCATCATCATCATCCATCATCATCATCATCATCATCATCATCATCATCATCATCATCATCATCATCATCATCATCATCATCATCATCATCATCACATCAGCATCATCATCATCATCAGCATCATCATCATCATCATCATCATCATCATCATCATCATCATCATCATCATCATCATCATCATCATCATCATCATCATCATCATCATCATCATCATCATCATCATCATCATCATCATCATCATCATCATCATCATCATCATCAGCATCATCATCATCATCATCATCATCATCATCATCATCATCATCATCATCATCATCATCATCATCATCATCATCATCATCATCATCATCATCATCATCATCATCATCATCATCATCATCATCATCATCATCATCATCATCATCATCATCATCATCATCATCATCATCATCATCATCATCATCATCATCATCATCATCATCATCATCATCATCATCATCATCATCATCATCATCATCATCATCATCATCACATCATCATCATCATCATCATCATCATCATCATCATCATCATCATCACATCATCATCATCATCATCATCATCATCATCATCATCATCATCATCATCATCATCATCATCATCATCATCATCATCATCATCATCATCATCATCATCATCATCATCATCATCATCATCATCATCATCATCATCATCATCATCATCATCATCATCATCATCATCATCATCATCATCATCATCATCATCATCATCATCATCATCATCATCATCATCATCATCATCATCATCATCATCATCATCATCATCATCATCATCATCATCATCATCATCATCATCATCATCATCATCATCATCATCATCATCATCATCATCATCATCATCATCATCATCATCAGCATCATCATCATCATCATCATCATCATCATCATCATCATCATCATCATCATCATCATCATCATGCATCATCATCATCATCATCATCATCATCATCATCATCATCATCATCATCATCATCATCATCATCATCATCATCATCATCATCATCATCATCATCATCATCATCATCATCATCATCATCATCATCATCATCATCATCATCATCATCATCATCATCATCATCATCATCATCACATCATCATCATCATCATCATCATCATCATCATCATCATCATCATCATCATCATCATCATCATCATCATCATCATCATCATCATCATCATCATCATCATCATCATCATCATCATCATCATCATCATCATCATCATCATCATCATCATCATCATCATCATCATCATCATCATCATCATCATCATCATATCATCATCATCATCATCATCATCATCATCATCATCATCATCATCATCATCATCATCATCATCATCATCATCATCATCATCATCATCATCATCATCATCATCATCATCATCACTCATCATCATCATCATCATCATCATCATCATCATCATCATCATCATCATCATCATCATCATCATCATCATCATCATCATCATCATCAGCATCATCATCATCATCATCATCATCATCATCATCATCATCATCATCATCATCATCATCATCATCATCATCATCATCATCATCATCATCATCATCATCATCATCATCATCATCATCATCATCATCATCATCATCATCATCATCATCATCATCATCATCATCATCATCATCATCATCATCATCATCATCATCATCATCATCATCATCATCATCATCATCATCATCATCATCATCATCATCATCATCATCATCATCATCATCATCATCATCATCATCATCATCATCATCATCATCATCATCATCATCATCATCATCATCATCATCATCATCATCATCATCATCATCATCATCATCATCATCATCATCATCATCATCATCATCATCATCATCATCATCATCATCATCATCATCATCATCATCAGCATCATCATCATCATCATCATCATCATCATCATCATCATCATCATCATCATCATCATCATCATCATCATCATCATCATCATCATCATCATCATCATCATCATCATCATCACATCATCATCATCATCATCATCATCAATCATCATCATCATCATCATCATCATCATCATCATCATCATCATCATCATCATCATCATCACATCATCATCATCATCATCATCATCATCATCATCATCATCATCATCATCATCATCATCATCATCATCATCATCATCATCATCATCATCATCATCATCATCATCATCATCATCATCATCATCATCACATCATCATCATCATCATCATCATCATCATCATCATCATCATCATCATCATCACATCATCATCATCATCACATCATCATCATCATCATCATCATCATCATCATCATCATCATCATCATCATCATCATCATCAATCATCATCATCATCATCATCATCATCATCATCATCATCATCATCATCATCATCATCATCATCATCATCATCATCATCATCATCATCATCATCATCATCATCATCATCATCATCATCATCATCATCATCATCATCATCATCATCATCATCATCATCATCATCATCATCATCATCATCATCATCATCATCATCATCATCATCATCATCATCATCATCATCATCATCATCATCATCATCATCATCATCATCATCATCATCATCATCATCATCATCATCATCATCATCATCATCATCATCACATCATCATCATCATCATCATCATCATCATCATCATCATCATCATCATCATCATCATCATCATCATCATCATCATCATCATCATCATCATCATCATCATCATCATCATCATCATCATCATCATCATCATCATCATCATCATCATCATCATCATCATCATCATCATCATCATCATCATCATCATCATCATCATCATCATCATCATCATCATCATCATCATCATCATCATCATCATCATCATCATCATCATCATCATCATCATCATCATCATCATCATCATCATCATCATCATCATCATCATCATCATCATCATCATCATCATCATCATCATCATCATCATCATCATCATCATCATCATCATCATCATCATCATCATCATCATCATCATCATCATCATCAATCATCATCATCATCATCATCATCATCATCATCATCATCATCATCATCATCATCATCATCATCATCATCATCATCATCATCATCATCATCATCATCATCATCATCATCATCATCATCATCATCATCACATCATCATCATCATCATCATCATCATCATCATCATCATCATCATCATCATCATCATCATCATCATCATCATCATCATCATCATCATCATCATCATCATCATCATCATCATCATCATCATCATCATCATCATCATCATCATCATCATCATCATCATCATCATCATCATCATCATCATCATCATCACATCATCATCATCATCATCATCATCATCATCATCATCATCATCATCATCATCATCATCATCATCATCATCATCATCATCATCATCATCATCATCATCATCATCATCACATCATCATCATCATCATCATCATCATCATCATCATCATCATCATCATCATCATCATCATCATCATCATCATCATCATCATCATCACATCATCATCATCATCATCATCATCATCATCATCATCATCATCATCATCATCATCATCATCATCATCATCATCATCATCATCATCATCATCATCATCATCATCATCATCATCATCATCATCATCATCATCATCATCATCATCATCATCATCATCGATCATCATCATCATCATCATCATCATCATCATCATCATCACATCATCATCATCATCATCATCATCATCATCATCATCATCATCATCATCATCATCATCATCATCACATCATCATCATCATCATCATCATCATCATCATCATCATCATCTCATCATCATCATCATCATCATCATCATCATCATCATCATCATCATCATCATCATCATCATCATCATCATCATCATCATCATCATCATCATCATCATCATCATCATCATCATCATCATCATCATCATCATCATCATCATCATCATCATCATCATCATCATCATCATCATCATCATCATCATCATCATCATCATCATCATCATCATCATCATCATCATCATCATCATCATCATCATCATCATCATCATCATCATCATCATCATCATCATCATCATCATCATCATCATCATCATCATCATCATCATCATCATCATCATCATCATCATCATCATCATCATCATCATCATCATCATCATCATCATCATCATCATCATCATCATCATCATCATCATCATCATCATCATCATCATCATCATCATCATCATCATCATCATCATCATCATCATCATCATCATCATCATCATCATCATCATCATCATCATCATCATCATCATCATCATCATCATCATCATCATCATCATCATCATCATCATCATCATCATCATCATCATCATCATCATCATCATCATCATCATCATCATCATCATCATCATCATCATCATCATCATCATCATCATCATCATCATCATCATCATCATCATCATCATCATCATCATCATCATCATCATCATCATCATCATCATCATCATCATCATCATCATCATCATCATCATCATCATCATCATCATCATCATCATCATCATCATCATCATCATCATCATCATCATCATCATCATCATCATCATCATCATCATCATCATCATCATCATCATCATCATCATCATCATCATCATCATCATCATCATCATCATCATCATCATCATCATCATCATCATCATCATCATCATCATCATCATCATCATCATCATCATCATCATCATCATCATCATCATCATCATCATCATCATCATCATCATCATCATCATCATCATCATCATCATCATCATCATCATCATCATCATCATCATCATCATCATCATCATCATCATCATCATCATCATCATCATCATCATCATCATCATCATCATCATCATCATCATCATCATCATCATCATCATCATCATCATCATCATCATCATCATCATCATCATCATCATCATCATCATCATCATCATCATCATCATCATCATCATCATCATCATCATCATCATCATCATCATCATCATCATCATCATCATCATCATCATCATCATCATCATCATCATCATCATCATCATCATCATCATCATCATCATCATCATCATCATCATCATCATCATCATCATCATCATCATCATCATCATCATCATCATCATCATCATCATCATCATCATCATCATCATCATCATCATCATCATCATCATCATCATCATCATCATCATCATCATCATCATCATCATCATCATCATCATCATCATCATCATCATCATCATCATCATCATCATCATCATCATCATCATCATCATCATCATCATCATCATCATCATCATCATCATCATCATCATCATCATCATCATCATCATCATCATCATCATCATCATCATCATCATCATCATCATCATCATCATCATCATCATCATCATCATCATCATCATCATCATCATCATCATCATCATCATCATCATCATCATCATCATCATCATCATCATCATCATCATCATCATCATCATCATCATCATCATCATCATCATCATCATCATCATCATCATCATCATCATCATCATCATCATCATCATCATCATCATCATCATCATCATCATCATCATCATCATCATCATCATCATCATCATCATCATCATCATCATCATCATCATCATCATCATCATCATCATCATCATCATCATCATCATCATCATCATCATCATCATCATCATCATCATCATCATCATCATCATCATCATCATCATCATCATCATCATCATCATCATCATCATCATCATCATCATCATCATCATCATCATCATCATCATCATCATCATCATCATCATCATCATCATCATCATCATCATCATCATCATCATCATCATCATCATCATCATCATCATCATCATCATCATCATCATCATCATCATCATCATCATCATCATCATCATCATCATCATCATCATCATCATCATCATCATCATCATCATCATCATCATCATCATCATCATCATCATCATCATCATCATCATCATCATCATCATCATCATCATCATCATCATCATCATCATCATCATCATCATCATCATCATCATCATCATCATCATCATCATCATCATCATCATCATCATCATCATCATCATCATCATCATCATCATCATCATCATCATCATCATCATCATCATCATCATCATCATCATCATCATCATCATCATCATCATCATCATCATCATCATCATCATCATCATCATCATCATCATCATCATCATCATCATCATCATCATCATCATCATCATCATCATCATCATCATCATCATCATCATCATCATCATCATCATCATCATCATCATCATCATCATCATCATCATCATCATCATCATCATCATCATCATCATCATCATCATCATCATCATCATCATCATCATCATCATCATCATCATCATCATCATCATCATCATCATCATCATCATCATCATCATCATCATCATCATCATCATCATCATCATCATCATCATCATCATCATCATCATCATCATCATCATCATCATCATCATCATCATCATCATCATCATCATCATCATCATCATCATCATCATCATCATCATCATCATCATCATCATCATCATCATCATCATCATCATCATCATCATCATCATCATCATCATCATCATCATCATCATCATCATCATCATCATCATCATCATCATCATCATCATCATCATCATCATCATCATCATCATCATCATCATCATCATCATCATCATCATCATCATCATCATCATCATCATCATCATCATCATCATCATCATCATCATCATCATCATCATCATCATCATCATCATCATCATCATCATCATCATCATCATCATCATCATCATCATCATCATCATCATCATCATCATCATCATCATCATCATCATCATCATCATCATCATCATCATCATCATCATCATCATCATCATCATCATCATCATCATCATCATCATCATCATCATCATCATCATCATCATCATCATCATCATCATCATCATCATCATCATCATCATCATCATCATCATCATCATCATCATCATCATCATCATCATCATCATCATCATCATCATCATCATCATCATCATCATCATCATCATCATCATCATCATCATCATCATCATCATCATCATCATCATCATCATCATCATCATCATCATCATCATCATCATCATCATCATCATCATCATCATCATCATCATCATCATCATCATCATCATCATCATCATCATCATCATCATCATCATCATCATCATCATCATCATCATCATCATCATCATCATCATCATCATCATCATCATCATCATCATCATCATCATCATCATCATCATCATCATCATCATCATCATCATCATCATCATCATCATCATCATCATCATCATCATCATCATCATCATCATCATCATCATCATCATCATCATCATCATCATCATCATCATCATCATCATCATCATCATCATCATCATCATCATCATCATCATCATCATCATCATCATCATCATCATCATCATCATCATCATCATCATCATCATCATCATCATCATCATCATCATCATCATCATCATCATCATCATCATCATCATCATCATCATCATCATCATCATCATCATCATCATCATCATCATCATCATCATCATCATCATCATCATCATCATCATCATCATCATCATCATCATCATCATCATCATCATCATCATCATCATCATCATCATCATCATCATCATCATCATCATCATCATCATCATCATCATCATCATCATCATCATCATCATCATCATCATCATCATCATCATCATCATCATCATCATCATCATCATCATCATCATCATCATCATCATCATCATCATCATCATCATCATCATCATCATCATCATCATCATCATCATCATCATCATCATCATCATCATCATCATCATCATCATCATCATCATCATCATCATCATCATCATCATCATCATCATCATCATCATCATCATCATCATCATCATCATCATCATCATCATCATCATCATCATCATCATCATCATCATCATCATCATCATCATCATCATCATCATCATCATCATCATCATCATCATCATCATCATCATCATCATCATCATCATCATCATCATCATCATCATCATCATCATCATCATCATCATCATCATCAGCCATCATCATCATCATCATCATCATCATCATCATCATCATCATCATCATCATC
Organism: Melangyna quadrimaculata; assembly: GCA_949320155.1. Taxonomy (NCBI): domain Eukaryota; kingdom Metazoa; phylum Arthropoda; class Insecta; order Diptera; family Syrphidae; genus Melangyna; species Melangyna quadrimaculata. Next base: position 117,995,990 of record OX439484.1, read on the forward strand.
ATCATCATCATCATCATCATCATCATCATCATCATCATCATCATCATCATCATCATCATCATCATCATCATCATCATCATCATCATCATCATCATCATCATCATCATCATCATCATCATCATCATCATCATCATCATCATCATCATCATCATCATCATCATCATCATCATCATCATCATCATCATCATCATCATCATCATCATCATCATCATCATCATCATCATCATCATCATCATCATCATCATCATCATCATCATCATCATCATCATCATCATCATCATCATCATCATCATCATCATCATCATCATCATCATCATCATCATCATCATCATCATCATCATCATCATCATCATCATCATCATCATCATCATCATCATCATCATCATCATCATCATCATCATCATCATCATCATCATCATCATCATCATCATCATCATCATCATCATCATCATCATCATCATCATCATCATCATCATCATCATCATCATCATCATCATCATCATCATCATCATCATCATCATCATCATCATCATCATCATCATCATCATCATCATCATCATCATCATCATCATCATCATCATCATCATCATCATCATCATCATCATCATCATCATCATCATCATCATCATCATCATCATCATCATCATCATCATCATCATCATCATCATCATCATCATCATCATCATCATCATCATCATCATCATCATCATCATCATCATCATCATCATCATCATCAT